>QANX01006009.1:9047-54570 GCA_003254975.1 Ochetophila trinervis
TAGTGGTGGTGCTAGAAACTAATATGTTGCTTATTTAGTGATAAATGATCTTATGCTTATTTAGTGATTAATAATATGGATTATGAATTAGTTACTTTATTATTATGAATTATTATGAATTAGTTACTGATTTTGATTTCATTTGGTATACAATTGAATGTATAAGAAATGGAAGAAGTTATCTCTGAAAGTCAAATATTTAGTCCACAAATTGCGGAAGAAAAGAAACCTAAAGTTGCACAGGAATTTGAGTCGATTGAAGAGGCTTTCGCTTTCTACAATGCATATGCACAGGAATGAGGATTTAGTGTGAGGATGGGCAATAGCAAAAGAAAACCTGGAACAAATGAATTAATTTGGAAACAGTTTGTTTGCTCTAAGGAAGGGCAAACAAATGATTATTATCAGAAAAGGTTAAACGATTCTGTCCCGCGAACATGTGAAAGGAATCGATCAATTGTTCGAGTAGGGTGTAAAGTAAAGCTAGCATTGGTAAAGCGACAAACGAGTCCGAATTGGATAGTTAGTTCATTTGTAGAAGAGCATAAACATGCTCTTTCAACTCTTACAAAGGTACATTTACTAAGGTCACATAGGAGTATTTCTACTGCGAAGAAAGCTTTAAGTGAACAACTATCTTCGGCAAATATACCAGTATCCCAACAAATTCAAATCATGGAGATTAAATCTGGTGGTCCTTCAAATATTGGTTTTACTGAAAAGGATTTAAGAAATTATCAAACAAAAGTTGAAGGGGATGAAAGAGAGTTTGATGCAGAAAACTTGATAGATTTCTTTTCTTTCAAGCAAAAAGAAGATCATTCATTTTTCTTCGACTTTAAACTTGATGAAGCAAGTAGGCTTATGCGATGCTTTTGGGCAGATTCTATTGCGAGGAGATCGTATGATACTTTTGGAGATGTTATAGTGTTTGATACAACTTATAACACCAACAAGTATGGTATGATTTTTGCTCCACTTACAGGAGTAAATCATCATGGTCAAACCATTATTTTTGGATATGCATTTTTGAGTGATGAAAAAACAAAATCGTTTATTTGGTTATTTAAAAAGTTATTAGATGCTATGTCAAAAGGTGGTTCTCAAGTGATTATTACTGATCAAGATCCTGCAATGACGAAAGCCATAGCTCAAGTTTTTCCATCGACTGTTCATTGATATTGTATATGGCACATTTTGAATAGGTTTTCTGTAAAGATTGACTTGATTATGTACCGAGACAATTATCAAAAATTCAAGAGTGCTATATTTAACTCTGAGACAGGTGAAAATTTTGAGGCATGTTGAATGGATTTGATACGGGAAACTAAATTGGAAGGGAATGATTGGTTAGGTGAAATATATGAAATCCGCGAGAAATGGGTTCTAGCATATGTTAATAAATATTTTAGTGCTGGAATGAGCAATAGTCAAAGAGCTGAAAGTTCGCATTTTTTTTTCAAGAAATACATTTCAAGAAGAAATGGTTTAATGGACTTTATCAATCGTTTTAATAGAGCGGTCAGCCATCAGCGACATTCGGAGTTAGTTGCAGATCATGTCGATGTTGATGAAAAACCTAAGCTTAAATCTTTGTGGGCTATGGAGAAACAAATGGTGGAAGTATACACAAAGCAGAATTTTAAAATCTTTCAAAATGAGGTGTTTGAAAGTACCACTTATACTATAAGTAAGATGTTTGAAGATGACGACATTATTCTTTATGACGTACAGAGGCCTGATGGGAACACTTCAACAACTGGTCGACATGTTCATTTTAACAAGCAAGAAGACGTTGTTTCTTGTAGCTGGAGCCAGTTTGAATTCAAAGGTATCCCATGTAGGCATATGTTGGCATTTTCCCGTCTAAGACAAGTCATACATCTACCAAGCCAATACATTTTGATGAGATGGACAAAATATGCAAAAACATGAGTAGAGGATATTTTTGGTCAAGAACTAAACGATCCACATGAAATACCATTGATGACACGACATTTAAGCTTATCTCAGTACTCATCTATTGTAGTTGATGATGCATTTTTAACCGGTGAAGGCAGTTCTTTCCTTATGAATGAGTTGAAAGTGATACATGGCAAAATTAAGGAAATTAACGGAAGTAGGAATGTCATGTCACAAGCAGCCACGAAAAGTTCAAAACAGCCCACAACTATTAGCAATCCTTTACATGTGAGAGCAAAAGTATGTGGAAAAAGACTTAAATCTAGAAAAGAGACTGGAATTTCAAGAAAAAGACTTTGTAAAGGATGTGGACTTCGGGGACAAGCACACGATAAAAGAAATTGTCCTAAGTTGAGTGAAAGGTAATTTCATACATTTATTTACATTTAAATTTTTTAAAACTTGTATTGTATTCTTTTATATTTGATTGACCAATAAGACATATACTTTGTTGTGAATTTGTTATAGATCTACACTAGATGAAAGCAATATTCATTCAGAATCATCATCTAAAGAAGAAATGGCATCTCAAGCTGGTAGTGCAATATGTAAGTGTAAAGGAATCAATCAATTTGATGGTTTATATGTTTAATAAAATTATATTTATTCAGATAGTTGATCTTAATAAAATACAATTTTGCAGGATTTACAATCAGTTTATTCCACATGTTTAAGGGACCTTAGTAGACATCTAGCAACGGCTCATTCAAGGTTCATATATTTCCTCCCTCTAATGCTCATTGGCTGATTGTTTGGAACTTGCTTTTATTGGAGATTGCATGTTTGTTATTGGAGGCAGGGCCGATCCTGAGAAAATTCTGAGTGATGTGTGGGTCTTCAATACAGCTAAGAAAGGATATTTTGAATCATTTTGGATGGTTAGATCTTGGAAGGAAGGTTTACTCTTGTGAAGATGGAATATATATTTGTTTTCCAGTAAATGAGAAATTATGTGAACTGTTTTGTGAAAAGCAGCATTCTTTGAATCAGTCAGAAAAGGACAAGATAATGAATGAAGCTGTAGCCTATCTTTGTTTTCCTATCTTTATTTCTTTGGTAGCTTTGTCCCATAACGATGTGAACCATATAATATTATATCATGAATGCACCCCAGTTAGAAACATGTGTAGATGAGTTCCTGTGGAGTTTTTTATGGCACAAATAATTGAATATTCTATTTTAGAGGATGTGATGTCCATTTAAAAATTAGTTTCACTCACCCAAAAAAGTTGTTTTCCTTTTCATTTTTCTACTTATTTTTAGATGGGAGCAATATTTTTAGGTTAGTTATTCATGATTTCACATATTGATATTTCTGCTGATATGTTCCTCATTACAGCCTGCTTTCCTTTTATTACCATACAAATGTATATGTTTGTAATAATTTGGTGAATGTTGTCCTTATGGTTCTGCTAGCTGACAGTCTGAAACTGGACATTATATGATGGGGTTAGTTATTTTGACTATTTGGGCATATATTGCTAAGTTATAAAAGAAAAAAGAATGTAGTTAATATGCTGTAATACAAAGTTTGCTACGAAAGATAAAGGCAGGGGTAATTCCTACGAAAGATTTGCTGGCTGCTAGAATTGGAGGCAATGACATAGAATGTGTTCTCTGTGATGAACACAAGGAGTGTTCCTTTACCCGTGCCCTTACTTTTGCAAGTAAATGGGGATGTATACTTGAGAACTGGATTGTGGATGATATCTCTGATGTTATTAATGGTTGTTTGGATAAAATTGCAAAATTTCATGGAAGAAGCAAGGAGTTCTCGGCTATATTCCTCTGTACCCTGTTCTATTGCTGCTGGGAGTATAGGAATAAAGTGTTGTACTAGGGTAAGGCTAACTTCATGCAGGTGGTGACTCATTTGAAAATTCTGTGGAGGATTTCTGGATGGGGATAGGTGATGGGGCTAGAGAGGACAGATATGAAGCTGATTAGGAGGAGGAGGAGGAGGAGCGGTGGAAGCCTCATTCGAAGGGATGGTTTATGGCAAATGTTGATGCTGCTTTCAAGAATGACAGGGCTGCTCTTGCTGTAGTGGTGAGAGATGATAGAGGGAGATTGATGCGGCTGGCTTCAAAAACAGCTAGATGTGAATCTGCACTTGAAGCTGAATTTCTGGCCATGGATTGGGCGACTGATCTAATGGAATGGCAAAGATGGAATAAGGTTATATGGTCCATGGACTCTAAATAGCTTGTGGAGGAAATTCAGTCTCCCATGGATCCAGAAGGTTGGTTTTCTAGGCAACTTGCTCTAATGATCACGAGGCTTGGATGGAATAGAAGAACCGCAAATGCTTTAGCTAATGCAGTTGCAGTTAAAACTCTCCAAAGTAACTGTGATCTTGATTTTCTATTTAATGTTGGTTGTTGTTTTGATAATGTTGGTTTGCTGTTCCCTACCATTCCTTCTTACTTTGTAGAGATTGGTTTGTGTGACAGTAGGGATGCTGGTCTGTAATCCTCTTTTAAGGGCTTTTTGTGCTTAATGCAAGGTTATTTACCAAAAAAAAAAAAAACTTGTTATTCTCTGGACTTTTGGGAATAAATATTTTCTATTTCTAATCTTTGATGGAAATCTTTTTACAAATGTTGCTTCACTTGGTCACTTGCTGATGGTATTTAATGCAAATTCAACTGGAGGCTAGAAATCTAATACAATGTTCCAGTGTTAATTACATAAAGATTTATATGAGATTTCCTTGCTAAAATTCTTTTGCTATATTAGTGTTATTTTTCTTGCTGATATATTCATGACTTGAATTTATTCGGATTAGCAAATGGTAGAAGATGGGACAGTGGAAAATGTTTTATTATTTAAAATGCTGTCAGTAATTCAATGGCTTAATCCTCAAGCAATGCAGGATAGGTGAAGGTAAAAGAGTGAGAGACAAAAAGTAACACTTTCTACCAAAAAGCTTAAAAATGAGTCATAAGAGTTCATTTTTCCAAAAAACAATTTCACAGTTTAAGAAATCACATATTACATTTCATTAAAGGTTCCAAACAAAATACATAAAAACCTAATCACTACTACAGGTTATTAAATAACAAATACAACATTTTAAATCATCTTTATTAAAAATAAAACAACTACTAAAGCTATAACAAGCATACATGCATAATTAATAATTTTTTGTCTCATAAGAGTTCTATGCTTGTCTTCTTTTTGTTTTTCAATTAAAATATTGAGTATGTCATTTACATTGGACTTCAACTCTCAAACATTGGCGTTTAGTTCCGAATTTGAGCTACTGGATTGCAATTCATCGTGCCAAACAAAATTTCCACAAAATTCACCATCCTGTAAAAATAGCATTTAGTTAGGATTGATGTAAACAAACTTTGATATGGCACATTTACTTACGATTGTACAAAACAAACCTTGACGTTATAGCATTTCCAATATTTTCTATTCGGATTTTTTTCAGAACGAGATGTCTTTAGCTTCATATAACCACCACATACACATTTTTATTGGTTAAGACTATCATTTGTACTCGACGACGACATTGTACCTAAAATTTAAATAAAACAGACCATGTTAAATTATTTTGAGAATAGCATTTATGCAAATTGTATTTTACAGGTGGGAAGGGCAAGCCAGTTATCATGTTCCTAGACACATACATGTTAAACAATTAACCTTTTTCCTTTTAAAGAAGACAAAAACAATAAAAGAAAAAAAAAACAGCAGCAGTAGAGATTTTCTAGCAATTGTAAGCGTGAAAATAAAAATAAAAATAAACAATGGTGAGACAGATAAAAAGAAATCTGGATTCTAATATTGTACCTTACCCGTGGTTCATATTCCTGATTGTACGGTCACCAACATACTATCTTATTGTGTACTAAAAATTTCATTTACCTTTCTATAATAGTAATTCTCCTTTGTAGTTACACACGAATTCACAAAATACACTCTTCTCAAAACCAGGACAAATGCATGAATAACATTTGATTATTGTCACAAAACTACCATCTGATTATTGTACAATAGAATAACATATTCATTGCAAAGGGACAATTTATGTTGGAATACAGGAGAATACTACTACAAATTAATTATTGGAAAATTTATGTTGGAATGTAATAGCATATTCATTGCAAAGGGACAATTTCAATTATCATTGAAGATCTAACAGAGATATAGTATCAGAGAAACCATTTGTAGTCTGGAGAAACTGAGAAAAACACAACAGTTGAGCAGAAAAAACAGCAACAACAAAATCTGAGAGCCGATTTTAGCACTAAAGCTTCCCACAAAATAAACTACTAATATATGTTTCCAAAGACAACATACTATTCAATGGTTGTGTGTTTCCAAGTCAAAACGTTTATTCTTATAAATCAATATTCCAAAGCAATAATTCGGAAAATAATACAGAATTTGGAAGAACAATCTCAGTAAGAAACCAGTAAATACCTGGTGCGAAAAAGGAAAAAATTGGTGCGGGTGGTGCTAACGGCGGGTGCGAATCCGGTTTCCCTGGTGCGAAGTGCGACTGGTGGTGCGACGGGTCCGTTTTCACTGGTTTCTGTCGGCTGATTTCTGCTTTCCAGGAGATCAGGGATTTTGGTAAACGCCGATTTCTGCGAGCAAGGAGAAATCGGCGAGTGGTGCGAAGGGCGGGAGAGAACGGCGGGTGGTGTGAATGGGTGGAGAGATCGGCGGCCGGTTTCCCTGACTGGTTTTTTTTTTCTGCGGGCAAAGAGACTGGTTCTTTTTTCTGCGAGAGGAAATGGGCGAGCAAGGAGATAATCCCACCTGGTTTTTTTTTTTTTGTTTTCTGTGAGCAAGGAGATGGGCGTGGGAGAAGATGGTATTTCGCATGAGTGCTAATTCATCAAAACGCACGTTTTGATGAATTTTTAAAATTTGGATAAAATTTCAAAAACTTGATCGAATTTTGACTATTGGGGACTGGAGGGATTTACACTGAGAGGTGGGATTTGGAGTTTGAGAGGTGGGCGAAGCACTCCTGTATATATATATATATATATATATATTACATATAATTTCTTTTTGACAATATAATAGTCACCAAATTTAATTATCAAATGAGTAATGTTAGTATAACAAGAAGTCTACCATATTTATCAAGTGTACAAGTTTCACTATTGTATTTGTTGAAATATTAATATAATTTAATTATGGATAAATGAACTTTAAAATGGTAAATATAACTAAAAGTAAGCCATTAAACAATGACATATGCACACTCCATCAGCATCTTGATACCTAGCATTATTCGTGTTTTTATCATAATATTAAATGTCAAATAATGTGGTATTATCTTGTTGAATTAACTTTCTATATGTTTAGATTATATTAATTTGTCTTTCATTACAATATTTTTTAAACAAAATAGTTTGTTACCATAGCGCATTACTCTCTTTCAATTTTTTTTTTTTTAGTTTATTACACTTTACTATGTTATANGTTTTTCCTTTTATAATTTTAAAATATTATTAATTTTTAATAAATTGTAATATTATTAAATACTAAAAATTTAGCAAATAAATTTAGTTCATATAGCATTTGCATTGCCCAATTTATTTATCAATTTTCGCTAGTTTGTATGCGATTCACTTACTGTTTAACATCAAAACCATCATTTCTTCTCCCCTAACTCGGATATCACAACAAATAAATAAATAAAATTTATTTATTCAAATTTAATTTACATTAATCTTTCAACTAATAATACACTATAATAATATTATTTTATACCACATTTAGTAAATAAACTTGTGCTTGCAAATATAATTATTGAAGGAAAAATATTTGGATAGGATATATAAAGATAGTTTACTGTAGCTATTTAATATGTATAATTAAACATTAAATATGTAAAATTATACATATTGAACTGCTATGATAGATTGTAATCTTTTAGAAGATGTTTTCCATAAACGTTTTTTATTAAGAGAAACGTATACTTCCATATCCCACCCAATTTTTTTCCCAACGAAGAAGCCATGTATGGGTGAAGATAGAGTAGCCACGTAGAAAGGGAATGAGTTTATGAGGTGCAAAATCTTCAACAATATTAGTAAGGCCCTTTCCTAGAATACTAAGAAGCAGAGGAACACACAACAATAACAACAACAACAACAACAACTCCTAACATAAACAACCAACAATGGCATTCAGAGGACTTTCTTCTTCTGCTGCTTCATGTTTCAGAGGAATTCACAGATACCCTTCTTCTCTCCTCTCAATTTCTCACCATCTCAAACACAATTTCTATCTTCCTCCTCAAAGATTCACCCTTCTTCCCCTCCATCAATCTGGTAACCAAATTTCTCTCTTATCTCACACATTTCTTCTACCTCTTTGATCTCTGTCTTCTTTGATTTCTAGCTTATGTTGAAATGTTTTTGTTATTTTCCCTGAAATATCATAAAACATCCAAAATTTTATTTCGTGGGATTATGACTGTGGTGATCTTTGTAAAATAGAAAGCATGGAGATGATGAATTTATTTACTTTAGTGTCATATATTATTCTGTGCAGGAAACAGATTTCCAATCCGGGCTATAAGTGAAGCTCCAGCTGCAGATCCTATAACTCCAAAGAAGGAAGATGAAGGATCATCATCAACCCAGAATTGGAAAATCAAAATGCTTTATGATGGTGATTGCCCACTTTGTATGCGGGAGGTCTACCTTCAAACACTGATAAATATTTTTGATTTATGTAATACTTTTGTGCATGTAATCATAAGTTTACTATATGCAAATTTCTTTATTTTTCTTCTTCTTCTTTGTTCCATATTTGTTAGGTCAATATGCTTAGGGATAGGAATCAACGCTATGGTACTATCAAGTTTGTTGACATAAGCTCAGGTGATTACTCCCCAGAGGAGAATGAAGGACTAGACTACAAAACTGTAAGTTATTCAGTTTAATTATTGGCTGAAATTTGTATTCAGAACTTACATAATTTGTATGTGAAAAGATAGATCACAAGCTTTAACATAAAAAAAAATGTCATGTGTTAAATCATTTTTTCTTCCTGTCACACATAAGAAATATGTTTGTAATTTTTTTTTTTTTTATGGTATATGTATGTACCATGTATAATTCAGTGACCATGTGTTAATTGTTTAGGTTATGGGAAGAATTCATGCAGTCCTCTCTGATGGAACTGTAGTCACTGATGTTGAAGTAAGCCCTTTTAATTGCTTTCAATTTCTAATTTCTTCAAGAACCAGTTAGAACAAGTCACCTAAGAAATATGAAACAAATTCACTGCAAATTACTTCTTGTATGAGCATCTTAAGAAGCACATATGCTACTTTTCAAAACTTCTTAAGATTGATTTAAGCTAATCAAAACTTCTTCAGGCATTTAGGAAGCTATATGAACAAGTTGGGCTTGGATGGGTTTATGCTATAACCAAGTATGAACCTGTAAGTTATTTTTGTTCTTTGCAAGGCTGACTGCTTTTTCTTTTGATTTACACTGTATTGGACCATTTAGTCGTGGAAAAGTCTGTTATGTTATCTTCATTTTGTAGTGAATGGAAAACAATTTTGTTTTCAGATAGCAACACTAGCTGATTCGGTATATGGACTTTGGGCTAAATACCGTCTCCAAATGACAGGTAATCCTGGCATAATGTTACATTCTTCCATGATTCTGCACTGTGCCTATCTCTTCTTTGCTTTGCTACCAAAAATAATGGTGGACTAAATTCAGCATCTGCTGCTGGAAGTATTAGATAATCACAGAATTCTTGTACCAGCCTTACAATTCTTTCAGTTAATTTTCTTCTCAGATTTTTCTCATCAAAATATGTAGTTGTTTGTCTCTGAAATTATTATTTTGGTTAAATTGTTATTAAAAATAAAAGACAACAATTTATGTTTATCAAGATCCAACTTTGAAGAAAGCTTATTGTTTTGTTTCTGTAGCTTGAAAACCTGACTGATCTAATCTCTAACTTGTTTACTTTGTTTTCTTGAATTTAAGTTCATAATTATATAATTCAAATGTTTTGTTCTCGTTTCAGGCCGACCGCCTTTAGAAGAGATAATGGCAGTGCGGAAGAACAAGGTAAGGACACTGCAGTTGCTTTTAATATTTTCTTGCTTCCATCTCTCAAACATCTTCTTGCTTCCATCTCTCAAACATCTTCGATTGGACTTTTTACAGTGCCTTCTACATAAGGTTGCCTCAATAAATCAAGCAATATAAACATTTCATACAGTGAATTTCTGTTAGACAATAACATAGCACTATGCTATTTACCTAAAATACTCTGCTATTTTCTGGTGATCTGTGTAGCTATTTACCTAAATCCTTATAAAATGAACTACCACATATTCCTATATCCTTTATCTTATCCTTTTTAGCTTTATCATTATCGTGATAGCAAAATTGTCAAATGATAGTATAATAGGATGGGCATGAGCAGTTCTGAGTCTAGGTTTCAAATTGAAAAACATAATAAGAACTTCCAAAAGTAATCTTTGCCATGCTAGATGAAATAGTTTTTTGGAGAAGAAGTTCTCATTGAAAATGTTTAATATTTTTGTAATTATATAAACTAACCACAGCTAATAGAATTTTGGCTTACTATTTTCCATGGCAGGGTGAAGTATGCAGTGATAAGAAGGCTTGTAAGATGTGAGCCCAGTATTATAGAACGGCATAAAGTTTTCTCCCTTTTGCCCTTTCAGTGTTCTCTGCAGAAGAAAAAGAAAAAAGGAAAACAAATTTCTACTTTCTTTCCTATTCTCAGCAAGATCTCATCACAGGAATATAAATGTATATTTTCAATCTTATAAATGTAAAATTATGTATCAAATACTAAAATAAAATCCCAGCCCTTTTATCTTAGAAATCACTCACCCCCTTGGAAGATTGAGTAATTTCCAAGATATATATCATGATTCCAGAAGATGAATGAAGAGAAGGTGCTGATAATTATATACAATGACACATTCCATGGATGGTTATCATCAAGCTTATATTTTTACATCTATGGGGTATTCAACAGAAGCATTATTGTAAAGAACCCTAAAATACAGCATCATTATTCTTTCCATATTCTAGCTGTCTCAATGTGAGCATGGAGATTCAATCTCCCACCCAAATTGGAATATGGAAATAATATTTTTACAAGATAAAGGTTGCTTCCATTCTTGTGGTTACTAATATCTTATCAGCCTTTCTTTCCTTCCCCTTTCACCAACTTCTCTACAAATTCATTGATATTCTTATCTGAGCTTCCATCTATGCTAACAGCTTTCTTTGCAGTTTCTCTCCATTTCAAGGCATTCCTTTTGATCTCTCCACCTTTTTCCCCTTCCATAACTTCTTTTATGCTCATCTCTAGATTTTCCCTTGTAACAATCCCCTCTTCATTTCTCTTAGCTCTCACCCCAGCCCCCCAGACTTCCATGAATTTTGCGTTAGCCGGCTGGTCACTCCACTGTGGCAAGCCAACCATCGGAACGCCTAGGCTTAACCCTTCCAACGTCGAGTTCCATCCGCAGTGCGTCACAAAGCATCCCACAGCTTGGTTTCGTAGCACCTCTAGTTGGTCACACCATGTCACAACCAATCCTGTTTCACCTATTGAGTTCAAAAAGTCATTTGGAAGTCTCTTCTCAGGCTCTTTGGCAACCCATAGGAAATGCTTGCCACTTTTTTTCAAGCCCCATGCAATTTCTTCAACCTGTTTTGGTTGAATCTCTGCCATGCTTCCAAAGGAAATGTAAATTACAGACTTTTCTGGTTTGGTCTCCAGCCATCTCAAGCACTCAGCTGTTGGATTCCAAAGACTTGCTCCATATGTTGTGTCTCCATCAATTTGTTGGTCTAGATAGGCTGATGGTACCATTGGACCTATCATCACCAAGGGCCAGAGTCCTAACATGGCCTTCACTAGCTTTTTACAACAGTCAAAAGGAATCAATTAGCAACTACAACAGACAAATAACACACTCATACCACAGGTAGTATTTTTTAATAATTTCTTACCTTGTTTTCATCTACAGTGACTTTTAGATTTCAGGGTAAAATAAATATATATATATACAGAAAAATTCTAATTTCTAAGTTTCTGAGATTGTTAATAATAATTATAATTGTATGTTTAGGAGGAAGAAGCTCCATATTTGAAACTTACCTCACTTTCTAACTCTTCAAAGGAGTTACAAAAGACCCAATCATTTTCTTCCAAGCATCCAAGTTTTTCCATGATAAGAGCCAGATATGCAGAGTGATTCCCAGGCTGAGCAAGAAAGCTTGGCAGCTCAGAAAGGTCAAGTGGAGGAAGACCAGGCATTAACAGAGGCAGAGTTTCTTGATTCAAAGGGAAAGAAAGGTGACCGCGATCGATATGCCAATACATAGAACAGACAGAAGCCGAGTTTGTCAAGAACACTGCAGCATAGATATTGAATTGCCTGGCCACATCAACAGCCCATGGAAGTAGTGAATCGTATACAACACAATTGACAGGTGAAGAAGAGTGACTGAAATTGAGTATCAGCTGTGCTAAAGTTCTTGAGCCAACTGTTTTGAATGACTCTAAATAGACTTCTAAACTCGGTGCTTGCTTGAACCCACCTTCGTCATAGCCATCGGAGATGGGTTCGATGCCTACAGTGGTGGATTGAATGGAATTGATGGTGTAATGGGTGGTGGCTAGAGTGGCCTTGAGCCCTTTGGAGGCTAAGCGTTTAGCAAACTGGAGGAGTGGGTTTATATGTCCTTGGGCAGGATATGTGAGCACTATCACATGGCCTCCTTGTTTCTCCATTTCTTACTTTTTCTTTTTCTTCTTTTTTTTTATATCACTTTTCTGTGGATGCAAGAGATACTTATAGGCCAGTATTGAGGTGGGAAGCATAGATTAAAAATGGAAAATGTGGGGTCAAATAGAAAATTTGTTAACTGGGTTGCCATTGTTGACTAGGAGATTTTCTAGGAATATAAAAATGTATAGGTATTTTCTTATCCAACATTCAGCATTAATGGTTAATCGTATATCTATTTTCACTATCAAAAAATCTGTGAATATATAAGATAGAATACAGCGTTAGGAGAATCTTTACAGACACCAGTGTAGTTCCGACAAAAATCCTTCATGATCAAGTCAGCAATATTTTCACTATCCTAACCTTCAAAATCAGAGAATAATATAAAATATATAAGATTTGATCATTGGAAAGAGAAGCATAATAAAATTTTATTGAAGAATTGTAGCATGTTTCCAACCTTCATGCGTTGTACTACAGAACTATTTAGCATTGGGCTTTTTAGGATTAATAATTTATTAGGCTTTTATGCTAGTAATGTTCCCATCAGTGGCAGTTTTGTCTCCCGTCCCCACCGATAGTAGCTTTATGGGTAAATAAATTACACACGCACTATCATGTACATCTTTTTCAAATACATCCAAAATCTTGAGGGTGTTTGTGTTGGAAATACAAATATTTAGCTAACATCTCAGTCTGGCAAAATCAACTCATTGTGCTGGTCATTATAATTGGAATAATTTCTATACCATTTTACTGTAAAGAAAAAGTTTGACATGTGAAGCAATAGTAAAGAGGAAGAACAATCAAGACTTGAGAAAGGAATCTATTATTGAACAGATGATTCATACAAAATGTTGATCCGCCATGAAAATAATGAACATCAACATGAGGATAGTTCCATTCCACGTACGAACATTAACCATAACCAGAAACCCGCCTGATTATGTAAAACATTTTTTGGACAAATTTACATCTTGATATGAAGCGAAAAAGGAGTTTTCTGAGCTCTAACCAGCAGAGCCAAACTGCTAGATGTATTTACATCAAATAAACCTGCAACTTCATCTCACTCTATAACCTGCACACAATTTTAATCGGGCAGAAGTTCTAATCTCTATTTGCAGTTTTATAATCAAAAGATTTTTAACACCCACGTGTCTAAAATCTTTGAATTTCTCGAATACGGGTTCGTTTTAAAGCCACACTTCTCCTTATTGAAAACCACTTCAGAACACTGAAGAGCATTGTCCATCTCCGCTGAGCCTTGTCAATAGAAACTGCTGCAGAACGGGTCAGGAGGAAACCATCTACAGCACTCTGTAAATCAGCTTGTGATTCCAAACTGATGGTATGAGATGGAAGATCAGCATCAAAAAATTGCAGGTGACCCTCATCACAGAAAGCCTGAGCCATAGGTTCCGAGTTACAGATAAGGGAGTTGGTCACTTGGCCTGAGAAACTCAAAGTTTGGTCGTATCTGAGACCAATGTTGTCAATACTGTGCAGGGCATAATCCTCCAAGCTACTGGTAGCCCCGACAGAATAGATGGATGAAATGATATCTGGAGAAGAGGCACCTGGTGGTGTATAATCAAATCCGCCAATCTTCTGAGAAGCCAAAATTTTGCTCCCAGTAGAACCCTCTGTTTTGGGTGAGCTCGAATAGAGCACATTGGTAAATTGTGAAGTCCCACCAGCAAGAGAAGCTTCATCATCGAAAGATACAACTTCCTCCCAGTGTTCAAATGCAGACATTATCAAGTTGTGTGCATCAGCCTGAATGCAATATTTGATCAAAAGACATAAGACATGACAGAGAAAAGAAAATGTGGGAAACAAAGTAAAGAAGGCAGATTTGAGATGATAAGATAAATACCTTCTCGGTTTCAGATAGCTCTTCAATGGGAACATATTGGCATTCTGAAAGTAATCCCATCACTTGCCCCACAACATTGAAGACTACACCAGTTTTCTGTTGTGAACTGAGAGGGCAGTACACAAGCATCGTCTTATCAAGCACACATGTTCTCGCATGCTCCACTGTGACTTCCCACATCTTAGCAGACATACCTGTTCCAAGAATCTGCATATTTCCAAACAATAAATATGTCAATTACTAGTTTATTATTGAAAAAGTAGAAAATAAAAGAAATCATCTTCTCCAGCTTATTGAAAAAGTAGAAAATAAAAGAAATCATCTTCTCCAGCCATAAAAACCTTATCCTTGAGCAAACTAATAGTTAAACTTGTTCATGTGAAGTCACAAAGTTCAACATATGAGCATAGGGTACATCAATTTTACTATAGTTTTAACTGAGGCAATTATTTTGAAACTTAAATTTATGATAACATAACATCCTTTTTGGTGAAGATATGCACCAAGGGCATAAGACATAAATTTCAGTCTTGCATTCACAATACCACCCTTTCAAAGTTCTTATGTTTAGTTTGACTAACAATCTTCATTATCCATAATAACTGGAAACATCCCAATAGATTAAGACAGAAGAGCTTCCCAAATTTCTAAAGTTTTTTTCCCCCACTTCAGAGATACTCAAAATGTTAATGAGAAAAAAATATTTCATAGGCTCACTTAAATGCAGAAGATGGTACCTTGGTTCAGTAAAATGTTAAAAAAATAGGACAGAGGTATATTACTGGGAGTGAGAAATGTTAATTACATTTCGGAGTCGTGGAGGGTCCATATAAAGTAGGATCAGAAAATCCTTCACAGTCTTGATGTTTTCCCGGCTCAAACGCTTATGAAAAGCTCCATCTTTCCCTATCTTTTCCAATCTCCATACTTCATCAAACAGCGATGGAGGGTGGTGCTTCTTGTACACTGCAACCAAAACCAGAAATTATCAATCAAATTTGCACACCTCACTACTATTTTTTTTGAAAGAGAATAAAATGGTATAGCCTATAAGCAGGGAGAATGCTGAAGATAAAATTAAACTAACCACTAAAGAAATGAATGGCCTAAAATTGTCATCATTTATGACCCAAAATTTTCTTCTTTTCCATTTTTTTTAAATATATATACATATTCAGTTCCAACCAACCCCCCCCNTGTATAACCTTAAAAATGACAATCCCCACTAAAAGATGGAGAAAGATAATAAAAGAAAATAAGTAAACAAACTACAATTGAAAAGTATCTTTTGACAATGTAAGATAATATTTGATAATCAAAGAAAATAAGCACTCACATTCACCACGATGATCCCTGACAATGAAGGATTCAGTCTTTGCTTCTTTAACTCTAGTTCCATCAGAGTTATCCACAATTCTTGCGCCCAGCCTGAACCTACGGCTACGTGTCCAGCTTGAATTATCTGTAAAAGAAATCTCACCCACTAAACCCACACCATCTTTAAGATTTATAAATGAATCTCCCGTAAGAAGGGGTTTTTTCCCTTCCCTTTCTCTTACAATGTTATTCTTAAACTCTTCAAGAGTCCAATTGTCACTCTCATCGCCATCAAAATCACCCTCAAGAACAACTATTTCCACCTTAGCTGAAGATTCGGACACAGATTTAACAATTTGTCCTGAAATGCAATCAACTAAAGCTACTTGTAGACTGGAACACTCTTCTCCTTCAATTCGAGCTCCAGTGAAAACCGGAAGAGAGAGAGTGTTCAAGAACTGTAGCTTTAAGTTCCTCGATTCATAAGAATGTGACTCTTTCCCACAATTCCTGTAAAAATAGAAAATATGCAATAAATATCTAATATAATTGCCAAACGTAGTCAAGTTAACAATTATTGTCCATGTGAGAGACAAGAGGTGACAGGAGGTTTTGAAAAAATCTCAAATCATTCAAAAATAGTTTCTTACTGTTTCATACTGTGCAAATGCTTTCTAAGGGCCAATTCAACTTCCTCTTTAACCTGAAATAATCGTAACAATCTATTAATATAATAACAACATATAAACCAAAAAATAAAAATAAATGGTTATTTCATGTATAAATGCATGAATACATCTAAACATTAAACTGCAAGATATCATGGATGATTAATGACCAAAATTACAGTGCATAGCTCAATTCAAGGAATATATTCAACACAATTCATACACCATGACTCAAAAATGATTTGCAATTTATATATTTGGAAAGAAAAAATTACAATCAAAATTTTTAATCATATTTTGAATATCGATGATATATTCAAAAGTTGAGCATGGGCAACACAAGCTAAATGGCAACCATACTATTTGTAGGACAAGGGGAAATAGATGCCTTAAAGCTCAATGGCAATCTCTCACCGGAAAAATCCCACCTAGGAAAGGGTTATGATTCTCAAGTATCCAAGCAGCTGATCACCCATGCCAGGGAAGGTTAAAAGGTAAAAAAATGAAGGGTAAGGTCGAGATAAAGAGGGAGGGAACATGAAAAATTTTCTAACTGAAATCTTCACTTACTAAACAGTGAATGAAAAAGGAAAAGTTTGATGAAACACATTTAATACAAAGATAACAGAAATATGCAATGGTGCTTAAGCTTAGAAAAGTAAAATAGAGAAACCATCACTATTTGTAGGACAAGGGAAAAAATAACAGAAATTTCTCCACTGCATCCAGCAAGCAAAACCATCCAAATGATTTGATCAGCCTTGGACTTATATGGGATAATAAATTTGGCGTATAAGGTATTGAAGCCTATGTCACATCTGAAGTTTAGATCAAGCAAGTGGGACTGTGGTTAAGGAAACATGGACTTTTACAGCATTTTATGCTAAAAATGGCTACTTGGAAGGAAGAACGCAGCCCTCAGGAGGTGGAAAGGATACCTGATGTCAGGTCAGAGTGCGAGCCACCACAAAAATGGGCTGCCATGCACATTAGTTGCACCCTGCAAAGCATGGTGTTGTCTTACAATTTCAATGCTTAAAAAGACTTAATCGGACAACACCTTTCATGTCTTATTTATCATCTAAAATTATAACTATCCTACAAAATTACACGATTGTTTTTCACTTAGATATCATATGCACCGGTCGGAAGCACTTATAGACACCAAGCCAACTATCCTTAACATTGTATAAAAGAATTCACTTACCACTTTACGAATCAAAGGCTCTAGAATTGGCTCCAGCAAATGCTGGACAGAATGCAACTTCATTACCTCCAGAACTACACTGCAATAATAGGAAAACTCATTAAAAAGAAACCAGATGTAGAAATTGCATTCGGTGATCTAATATAAATCATCAAACTCCTAAAAAGATACGGGAAGAATATTTCAGTGATTTACAATTAATAAACCTCATACAATGAGTTAAAAAAAAAAAAAAAAAAAAAAAAAAAAAAAAAAAAAAAAAAAAAAAAAATCAGACTCAGACTCAACAAATATCAGTTATACCTTCACCTTTTAAAATCACAAATGCAGTCACATTTCACAAAGAAAACACATTTGTCATTAATTCACACAGGAGTCACTTCTTGATATCTTCTCCCAACAGCTAGGAAAATGAATAAGCCCTTTCTCATTAAACAACCACTTCAATTCTTCTCAGCATTAAAAAGAAACAACCATGATACGCATGGTCATACATGCATAAACTAGTTCATCGAATCAAGCAAACCCATATCAGCTTCCATCCAATATTTGCATTTCAACCAAAGCTTTTAAGTAATTATTCCTCATGATCAAATCACAACCTCACACAATCTCCATTTCTACTCCAAAAAATTTCTATTGCCTTGGGAAATTAAACAACAAGATAGACGGATAGATAACATCAGCAACAACAAAGTGTATTTTTTCAATTCTACACTTTGTCAAAAACAACATAATCAAACAAAAACAAATAAATAAATAAAATACTAACTCATACTTTTTGAAAGCAGGAACCTTTCGACGCTTATCCTCAGGACTATTCCCTTCTGATCGATGAGCTCTGCCATCTTCTGGATGTCTCTTTTGCGACATTATCGAAGCCCACAGCAACAAGACCCACAAGTCAAACTCTTATGCTGTGGTGGCGGTGCAACAACTAATGACCATGAACAGCAATAACAACAACTTCCAAAGAGACCAACATGCGGCGCATACAAAAAACTATAAAGATAATAATAGTAATCAGCAATCCTTTTATATATACATATACTCAAAAACCAAAAAGAAAACAATAGCAAAAAAACAAACTTTATTAAATGGGAAAGCTCCAAAAATTGAAGAATTTCTTTGTACCTATCCATTTATCTGAATTTAGCTTTGTCTGGGTCTGGGATGCTTCTTAGCCATGAAGGCCTCGAACCCATCTTTTTTTTCTTTCTCTTTTTCTTTTCTTTTTACCTTATTCTACCTTTAGGTCTCTTTGGGTGATCTGATTATTATCATCACCATGCCCAACAACAACGACAGCTACACCTACAACTACACCTACAACAACAACGACAGTGGTGGTCTGGGAAAGAAGAGAGAGCGTCAGAGGTTTTGTGAGTGACAAAGGAGCGTCTAGTGGGGTCCACAAAAGCGCGTTACAGACTGGTAAAAAAGGGGTCCACAAAAGGACACGTTTGGCTCGTTTTTAATCTTTTTCTTTCCTTTGCCGTGAATGTAAACTATTTTCTGTGACTCTTCTGGTCTATTACTGAAAATTGAGTTTAGGGAAAAAAAATAACAGTCATATTTCACGTGTGGTTACTAAAATTTTTATACCATAACATTTTTAATGTTTAGGCCATGCTTGGCAGACATAAAAGAAAGGAAATGAAGAGGAAAGAGAGTCAATTCTTGTTTGGTCGGAGAGAAAATATTTTATATTTGTTCGAATCCTCTATGAATAAGTTGTTTCCCTACAATTTTTTGTTTCCATTGTTAAAATATTTTTTGATGATTTTAATTTTTTTTTTGGTGGGATTTGTACAAAATTGAATTGATAGTGATGTTTTCCAATAAAAGAAAGCAACACTTTCCAATGTTATTTTATCCAAAAGACATACGTGTTGATATTGTCATAATTATTATTTTAAAAGTCTACATAGTTTGTAAATTTATATTAAAGTTGTTGGGTTTTTAATTATACAATTAAAAAACCAATTTAGAAAATGGGATGGATATCTTTTTGTCTTTGTATTTCAATAATGTAAGATTCATTAAAAAATATATATATATGCAATTGTTACATGAGTTATATGATGTCATAAATAATTTATTGGAACATATAATAATATTTTTATAAAACTTAAATGTTTTATTTTATTGATTTGTGACGCTATCAATTATTATAAATAATTAAATTTATATTGCAAGTGATACAAATGATATAGCATAACCATTACATATCATATTTATTTAAATTTCATAAATGGAAAATATTGTTGGATTTTTTTTTGATAAATTACTGTTGGATAATTATGATAAGAATGGTAATAGAAAATTTCTTAGCTCAAAATGAATGTGAACCATTTTAGTTTATTTTTTTTTTAGATATGTGAAGAATACAAGATTTTTTTTTTCTTTTAATAGATTATATTATCATAATGAATGTATAAAAATTATGTATTTTAAAGGAAATAGGTTTGAATAAGAAAAAAGGTATAACCGATCAATAATTTTTAGATGATGGAACAAAAATCATGGCGATTCCTTTATGAAATATAAAAAACATTTCCTTAAAAGACTATAATACAAATGTACAATCAACCTTTCCCTCTGTTTCTGTTTAACAATTTTTTACCCCCTCTTCAACGTTATCTTACCCATGATTTTATCTCTATTTCAAAGAGTAATACCTCTTGCTTCTAGGGATACCCTAGTATGTTGTAGTCCATTCCAAATAGTCAAATTAAATTGGACAGTTTCATTATCTTTTAAGTGCATCAAAAAAAAAAAAAAAAAAAAAAAAACCAAAATTCTAAACTATATATATATATGTATTGTTTATAAGGTTCTTTTTTTGGACTTTATAATTTTATTTTTTCTTTCGAAACCATATAGCTTTCTTTAGAAGCAAAAATAAAATAATGTTTCAAAAAGGTCAAGTTTTAATGGAATTTTTACAGTGCACTTATTTTCAGCTTTTTAAAAAGGTTCAAATTCGTTAAGTAGGTAGAGTATAATTTATATGCTTTAACACCACCTCAAAGTTAAACATACATTTTTCGAGTTGATGATTTATAATTGAGAATTGCAATTCCAATTGTGAAACCCTGGTTGAGGAGCTTTAATTCATAAGTATTATCAAAGTTAAGTTTTAAATTGACCATAGCCGATGAATGTTACAAATAGTATCAAAACTATTACTAGGCTATAATAGTTTATGGGCCAAAAGTTGAATAGGTTTTTTAGACTGTTCGACTATAACCGTACATATAAATCATGCGGAAATGCAGTCTAATAAAAATAATGAAAAAATCTTAATCTAAAAATAACATCAAAAATAAAGTTCCGTATTAGTCATAAATTATGCTTTAACATGATATATATGAGTGGATTTATAACTTTAGAAGCAACTTACAGTTATACTATATTAAACTACCATATTAAAAAAAATTAAATTTGTAATAAAATAGACAAACAATGTTTTATGTATTTTAATAAACACATTGTCGTCATTTACCAAACACTAATTAATAATAATTGTTCATTTAAAAACTTGAAAAAGAATTTATCAAAGAAAAAAATCACTACTAAATGTAATAATTACTCATGTACCTATTTTTTTCACCAAACTTTGATGGGACCATCTCTAACTTTTGTTCATATTACCTTAAAGATCAAACTTGATTATAACTCATCAACTTTAATAAATTTGAAACTAACATAGTTAATTAATTTTTCAATACAGGTAGTGAAAAGCTTAAACAAACCTACTTAGATGGGAAAGGAAAAGAAGGAAAATGTCCTTTTCCTAACCTTGTAAGGATCGATTAAAACAGATGACAAAAAGAAGAAAAGAAAAAGAGAAGATACTAATCTCGCTACTTCCACGAATCTTCCTTTGCCTTCCATCATACTCATTTCTATTCCTTTTTAATTTTTCAACCCATCTCACCATAACTATACCTTTCATAAACTTATATACTTTGTCTTTTGACTAAAAGCTAAAATAATAATAATAAATATATCGTAAAAATCAATGACACCCTTTGTCCTATTCAAAACATATAAAATTACAAGGACAAATTTGTATATGTATTTCACATTGTTTTTTTAGGATTATTCGAATTCAATATCTTCACATAAAAGAGTGTAGACATTGCCACTGTACTAATTTTAAATGTTCAAAATTTTATATATTAAAAAGTGCCTATATTAGTCTCTGGAAAAACTGTTTTTCACGTTGTTCAGAAATAATTTCTTATTTTTTTGTTTTTGGTGAAAGTTGCTAAGAAATAGTTTAATTTTGTGCCTTTTTTTTTTAAGGGGAAGATTTGGAAAATTTATCGAAATATAATATTATAAATGAATTATAATATATACGGATATGATGTATTTCCAGCATATAGAATAGAGGATCGTTTTGATGTGGAATATATTATGAGGGATCCTTCAATTAATGAATTTAAATTAAAAATCTGATTATGCAAGTAGCAATTTTTAGCACTTATATGAGCAGGTTTTTAAAATAAGATAAAAATTATATTTTCAACATAACAAAATTATAAATACAAATTTTTATTTTGATGAACGATGTCCTCCTACTATAATTACATATTATATTTTGCTAATATAGTACAAGAATTACATGTAATTAGATGTTAGGTGCCTTACATAAATTGAACAACATTTTCTATATATAAGCTATTATACAATATATTTGATAATTTTAAAAAGTAAATTGTACTCATATTTATTATTAGTGACAAATTAATAATAATGAATCACTAATAACTTTATCAGTAACGGTGTATATTTAAAAATTATCATATATAACTCACAGTGGTGGATTTTTATTTGTTTTTTTGGTTTTTTTAAAACAAACATTTCAAAATACTATAAAATTCAAAAATTAATAAAAAGAACAAAAATATGATAATATACTCAATTATTGTATTTTGTGTAAATAATTTTTCTTATACCATAAATGCTATAAAATATAAAAAAAAAGAAAAAAAAAACCAAAAAAAAATTAAGATAAAAAAATAAAAACTCACATATCGGGCGTCATAACGTAACCACTAGGTGAATTTTATATTATTTTATATATATAATTATAAATTAAATATTATCATAATTATATAAAAAAAAGAAGAAAAAAAAGAAGAGTGTAAACTGTGTAGTCGTCTAATTATATAAAACTATACATTATATTACCTAATTTATATTTATATTATTTATTTAGTCCACAGACGCACACTCCTAAAGTTGGTTCATTTACGTGGGAGTATAAAAAGCTTGCGGCATTTTGAACCGCATATTTATTTTAGGATATAAATTATTAAAGTTAATATGTCATATGAATAAAATTATACAGTATTTTAAAATAATATATTTTAATAGTAATATTTATAATAAAATATCGAGCTAATATGATTAAAATAAATTTTTATTTTTAAAAGTTTTTAAACATTGTTAAATTTAAAAAAAAAATTCTGTTGAAAATCTAATTTATTCAAAAACTAAAAATATATAATTAATTAATAATTATAAATTTTTTTACGTGTATATTAATATTAAAGAATAATTTTTAAATTAATTATATATTTATATCATATATATATATAAACAATATTTATTTTTTTTGATGAAAAAAAAATTGAAAGAGTAGAAGTTGATATAAATAAATAAACTATATATAAATCAACCTATATTTTTTATTCAAATTTACTTTTGGAAGCCGAGAAGATAAAGAATATATCTACAAAAACAGACCCTGGTCACTGAACGGATCACACCTCATCCTCAAAGAGTGGCCTGCAGACAAAGCCCGCACAAAGATCAACTTCGACACAACAACAATGACAATACAGGTACACGGTTTACCTCCGGTGTTCATCCACGAAGGTACAGCTAGAATGGTGGGAAATAAAATCGGAAAAGTCCTTCAGGAAACAATTAATCGCAAAAGTGTGGTAGCCAACCGATATTTAAGGTTCAGAGTGGATATAGAAGTCAACAAACCTCTTCCGGCGGGATTCTTCCAGGGAGATGAAGATAACTGGATTCAATTCAAATTTGAACGTCTCTCGGACTTCTGCTATAAGTTTGGATTCCTCACTCATTTAACCGGAAAATGCAATTTTGAAAATCCGGCAACTATCAACACTAGTAACGGAATCTCAGCCAAACTATACGGACTTTGGATGAGAGCGGAAAACCAGGGAAGTTTGCTGTTTGTGAACCCTCCGACCGACGAAGAGGACCGGGGACTGGTGGTCAAAGGGGCAAGAGAGGCGGGGGGCAACAGGGCACACTTTTCAAAACACTCCCACTTTGATGAAACTGTAAGAAATGAGGGGACAGGTCAGAAAGGAGAGGTTACAGAAAGCAGGCTTACGGAAACATCTATGGAGATACAAAGTGATGCGAATCCTAGTGGAATGGATCGTTCTACAATGGTTCAATGGTTTACGAAGTTGACCTCGACCCACAATCCAACGAGAGATTGGAACCTTGGTATGGAAGCTTGACCCGTTGTCTATAAGAAAGACAAGAACCTTGCTATAAACGCCACAATCAAAGCTTCGTTCTTTGATTGATAAGTTGGAAGTTTGTTCTTTAGACAAACCAAAGAAGAGAGAAGATTAATTCTCAATTAATTGCAAAAATCTATCTTTTTCCTTATGCTGGCCGAAATTGGCCTTTTAAATCAAAAACATTGTTGCCAAATATGGTTTCCTAAATAATCATCCCTAAAAGGAATAGAAAAACAAAAGACTAATATACCCTTAATCAATAAACTAATTTACAAGATAATTCCAAGCCCATTTACGTCGACTCTTTAATGTAGCTCAGCAAATTAATAAATGTAGACGTCTTAGGTCCATCCATAACTTCTTCGGTCTTTTTATCCAATACTTGTTGAATATAAAGCTCCAAGGCCTTCTTGAATTGCTTGGCTCGATTACGAGTCACGGGACCTCCTGGATAGCTCAAACCATCATATGGACCACCTCCTCTGTATGGCTCAATGTCCCCATCATTCCCTCCCCCTTTTGAAGGATTTGTCCTCAAATCATCACCTGCATCAAAAGGAGAGAGATCAGACACATTAAAGGTACAACTAACGTCATACTCACCGGGAAGATCAATCTTGTAGGCGTTGTCATTAATCTTTGCAAGTACTTGGAATGGACCATCACCACGTGGCAATAGCTTAGAACGTCGTTGTTCCGGAAACCTCTCCTTACGCATATGTAACCAAACCCAATCACCGGGTTCAAACACAACCTTCTTTCGTCCCTTGTTGGCTTGATTGGCATATTGCTCGGTTCGCTTCTCTATGTGCTGCCGTGTCTTCTCATGTAATTGCTTGACAAATTCAGCTTTTTCTGCACCATCTAAATTCACTCTTTCATCAATAGGCAAAGAAGTCAAATCCAAAGGAGTTAAAGGATTAAAGCCATAAACAATTTCAAAAGGAGTAAATTTAGTAGCAGAATGCATGCTTCTATTATATGCAAACTCAACATGTGGCAAACACTCTTCCCAACTTTTTAGGTTTTTTTTTATTAATGCACGTAACAAAGTAGACAAAGTTCTATTAACTACCTCAGTTTGACCATCGGTTTGCGGATGACAAGTAGTAGAGAATAAGAGCTTAGTACCTAATTTCTTCCACAAAGTTTTCCAAAATAACTCAAAAACTTAGCGTCTCTATCGGACACAATACTCTTAGGCATGCCATGCAACCTAATAATATCTCTAAAAAACAAATCTGCCACATGCGATGCATCATCGATTTTTTTACAAGGTATAAAATGTGCCATTTTAGAAAACCTATCAACTACTCATCGGTTTGCGGATGACAAGTAGTAGAGAATAAGAGCGTTGTACCTAATTTCTTCCACAAAGTTTTCCAAAAATAACTCAAACACTTAGCATCTCTATCGGACACAATACTCTTAGGCATGCCGTGCAACCTAATAATATCTCTAAAGAACAAATCTGCCACATGCGATGCATCATCGGTTTTTCTAGAAGGTATAAAATGTGCCATTTTAGAAAACCTATCAACTACCACAAATATAGAATCCATAACCCTCCTAGTCCTCGGCAATCCTAAGACAAAATCCATGGAAATACAACTACCACAAATATAGAATCCATACCCCTCCTAGTCCTCAGCAATCCTAAGACAAAATCTATGGAAATTTCAACCCAAGGATGAGTAGTTTAGTGGTAGACTTAGCTTTCCTACAAGTAATGTACTTCTCACATATTTTCGCCACATCGTTTTTCATGTATGGCCAATAAAAATGTTCATGCAAGACCTCATATGTTTTCAAGAAATTCACTCTTTCATCAATAGGCAAAGAAGTCAAATCCAAAGGCGTTAAAGGATTAAAGCCATAAACAATTTCAAAAGGAGTAAATTTAGTAGCAGAATGCATGCTTCTATTATATACAAACTCAACATGTGGCAAACACTTTTCCCAACTTTTTAGGTTTTTTTTTATTAATGCACGTAACAAAGTAGACAAAGTTCTATTAACTACCTCAGTTTGACCATCGATTTGCGGATGACAAGTAGTAGAGAATAAGAGCTTAGTACCTAATTTCTTCCACAAAGTTTTCCAAAAATAACTCAAAAACTTAGCGTCTCTATCGGACACAATACTCTTAGGCATGCCATGCAACCTAATAATATCTCTAAAAAACAAATCTGCCACATGCGATGCATCATCGGTTTTTCTACAAGGTATAAAATGTGCCATTTTAGAAAACCTATCAACTATCACAAATATAGAATCCATACCCCTCCTAGTCCTCGGTAATCCTAAGACAAAATCCATGGAAATATCAACCCAAGGATGAGTAGGAATGGGCAAAGGTGTATACAACCCATGTGGTTTAGTGGTAGACTTAGCTTGCCTACAAGTAATGCACTTCTCACATATTTTCGCCACATCCTTTTTCATGTGTGGCCAATAAAAATGTTCATGCAAGACCTCATATGTTTTTAAGACACCAAAGTGACCCATTAACCCGCCACTATGCGCCTCTCGCCCAAGAAACTCTCGAAGTGAACACCTAGGCATGCATAACTTGTTTTCACAAAATAAAAATCCCTCATGCTTATAAAATTTTCCAAAAGCTGACTTTTCACATGCATTAAAAATGCTACCAAAATCATCATCATGCTCATATAATTCTTTAATAAGCTCAAACCCTAAACATTTATCATCTAGGGTAGACAATAATACATACCTCCGCGACAATGCATCAGCCACTACATTGTCCTTACCTTTCTTGTACTTGATCACATAGGGAAATGTTTCAATGAACTCCACTCATTTGGCATGTCTCCTTTGTAGGTTTTGCTGCCCCTTTAGAAATTTCAGAGTTTCATGATCCGTATGAATCACAAACTCTTTAGGCCGCAAGTAGTGTTGCCATGTTTCCAAAGCACGAACTAAGGCATACATCTCTTTGTCATATGTTGGGTAGTTCAATGCTCCGCCATTCAATTTTTCACTAAAATAAGCTATTGGCTGCCCACCTTGCATCATGACAGCTCCAATACCCGAACCTGAGGCATCACATTCAATTTCAAAGGTAGCATTGAAGTTCGGTAAAGAAAGCAACGGTGCTTGAGTTAACTTATCTTTGAGAAGTTTGAAGGCTTGCTCTTGCTCTTTTCCCCATTTGAAGCCTACAGTTTTCTTGATCACTTCGGTCAATGGTGCGGCTATTGTGCTAAAGTCCTTCACGAATCGACGGTAGAAACTTGCCAATCCATGAAAACTTCGAACATCCCCAACACTTGCAGGTGTCGGCCAATCCCGAATGGCTTTGATTTTCTCTTCATCAACCTCTATGCCATCTGCACTAACAATATATCTTAGAAACACTAATTTATTAGTAGCAAATGAACATTTTTTGAGGTTCGCATACAACTTTTGAACTCGTAGGACCTGCAAAACAGACTTAACATGGTCAATATGTGTGTAAGTGTCTTACTATAAATTAAAATATCATCAAAATAAACAACTACACATAGGCCAAGAAAAACACACAACACATGATTCATTAATCTCATGAAAGTACTAGGTGCATTAGTTAAACCAAAGGGCATTACTAACCACTCATACAAACCATATTTAGTTTTAAAAGCAGTTTTCCATTCATCGCCCTCTTTCATCCTAATTTGATGATACCCACTTTTCAAGTCAAGTTTTGTAAAGACACATGCACCATGCAGCTCATCTAACATGTCATCTAACCTAGGAATAGGATGGCGATACTTTACCGTAATATTGTTGACGGTGTGACAATCAACACACATCCGCCAAGTTCCATCCTTCTTAGGTACAAGTAGCACCAGAATTGCACAAGGGCTCAAACTCTCCCTAACATATCCCTTTTCCATAAGCTCATTGACTTGCCTTTGGAGTTCCTTTGTCTCTTTGGGATTACTCCGATAGGCTGGTCGATTTGGTAGTGGTGCCCCGGGAACTAAATCAATTTGATGTTCAATTTTCTTAATTGGTGGCAATCCTCCTGGTAGATCATCGGGAAAAACATCACCAAAATCCTGCAAAACAGACACAATGCAACTAGGAACACAAGTGTCAAGGTCGTTAGAAACAAATAAGGCCTCCTTATAAACAAGCAACATCATTGGCTTGTTCAATGTCAAAGCTCTCCTAATTTCACTCTCACTCGCAAAGAAATTTTGTTTTTTCTTTTCTCTTTTCAAAAGCTCACTTTTCTCTTTATTTCCACTCATTTGTGTTTGGGAGCTCTCAGTCTCTCTCTTGCCAATACTCTCAGATTTGCTCTCACCATATGTATCTCTTTACTTTTGTAATCTCAATTGGTCTTCATAGACCTCGGTAGGAGTCATCGGCATCAATGTATGTGACTTTCCTTTAAACTCAAAAGAATGTTGATTGGTGTAACCATCATGTGTCACTTTTCGGTCAAATTGCCATGGCCTCCCAAATAATAAATGACCTGCATGCATGGATACCACATCACAAATCACTTCATCTGAATATCGCCCAATTGAGAATGGAACCACCACTTGTTTCACTACCTTCACTTCACCACAATCATTCAACCATTGCAGCTTGTAAGGTCTTGGATGCTTCAAGGTTTTCAATTCCAATTTCTCCACCATGAGGCTACTAGCGACATTGGTACAACTCCCACCATCAATGATCACACTATAAGCCTTTCCATTTACCAAACAGCGGGTGTGGAACAAATTGTCACGTTGTGGTGATTCATCTACCTCTTTAGTTTGCACACTCAGTACTCTTCGAACCACAAAAGAATCCCCTGTTATGGCAAACTCAGAATCACCACCTTCCTCCAATGGCGGCTTCTCTTTTTCCTCCTCCTTTTCATTCTCAGACTCATACTTACCTCCCTCATTTAAAATCATTACACGTCGATTAGGACACTCTCGACATGTGACCCCTGCCCAAACACTTAAAACATTTAATATCACGACTTGGTGTATTTAAAACGTTGGGTTTACCTGAAAATGGGTTAGAGCCGGTCTTAACCTCCTTAGGTTTCTCTTGTTGTGCTGCAGACCTATCCTTCCAAGTAGGCATGTCCTTACGTCTATTCCAATTTGGTTTGGAATATGTTCCTACACTTGAGAACCCAAGGGTTTGCTTGGTTAGCCTAAGTTGCCTCTCAATTTTAATTGCTTTGTCCACCAACTCTTCCATCTCCACATAATGTTGTAATTCCACCACGTTAGCTATCTCATGGTGTAACCCGTTTAAGAAACGTGCCATGGTCGCCTCTCGATCCTCCACCACATTAGCACAAATCATAGCTATCTCTAACTCCTTGTAGTACTCTTCAACACTTTTGCTGCCTTGTGTAAGCCTCTGTAATTTCTGGCACAAGTCCCTATGATAATGGGTCGGAATGAAACGCTTCCTCATCACAGCTTTCATGTCATACCAGGTGTCAATCGGTCTCTCACCATTCCGTCTCCTGCTAGTCACTAATTGATCCCACCAAACAACAGCATAGTCAGTGAATTCAACAACGGCTAGTTTTACATTTTTAAGCTCGGAATAATGTTGGCAATCAAATACCATCTCGACCTTCGTCTCCCACTCGAAGTAAGCTTCTGGGTCATTCTTTCCTTGGAATGTTGGTATCTTCATTTTGATGTTGCTCAAGTCATCATCTTCCCCACGATATCTTGGTCTATTCACTCGGCCTCCATAGTCCCTGTAGTATGGACCTCTACCAAATTCTTCTTGTGTTTCCTCCATGTCGGCTTCATAGTCGTCTTCAAAACCAGGTTGATTGACCCACTTTCCCTCATGGCAGCCCGTGGGTGACCACCCCTGTAGCCTCCACGTTGTGGTCGTGGTAGGTCTTGATTGTCACCTCGTTGTGTGCCCTGCCTATTCTCCACTCGGTGGATTCTTTCCTCCAGTCCATCAAATTTTAAGTCCATTTTTGATTCCATCCTAACACTCATTTGCTCAAATTGTCTCGTCATTGCCTCTATGATTGCTCTCATATCATTAGAAGCTTCGAACCCTCTAGGTTGAGAAGTCTCGCCTTGTTGTGACATGATTTCAGACCTGCAAAAATTAGTTAATAATAGACCTCACAATTCACTTCCTCATTCACTCTAAATATTGGTACTCCACTCGTGTTTACGCTCAATTCAGATTTACGGCTACGTCCAAAACACAATCCAACCTTTCAAATCAAATTACTAACTAAAGTTTGTAGCAAGATTATAAAACAAAGAAAAAGAAAAAGAATTCAAATGATTAGGAGGAATATATATATATATATTTTTACTAGGACTGGTTAGTTCCAAAACAGCACGTTTAGGACCAACAAACTATAATCTAAAGAAAAAATTTAAGAAGTGATTTTGTACTCTTTTTTTTTTTCTTTTTTTTTTTTGGGACTGGCTCATAGATAAGGCCAGGCGCAACCCCAGGCGCCTGCTGTTGCGATTTTTTTTTCTGGACTGGCTCACAGATTAGGCCAGGCGCGACCCCAGGCGCAACCCCAGGCGCCTACTACTGCGATTTTGCTTTTTTTTTTTTAAAGAAAAACAAAGAACAAAGAACTGAGATCAAAGATCAAGGAACAAATATCAAAGGTCAAGGAATAAAGAAAACAAAGCAAGAATGCTAATGGTTATGGATTAAAACAAAACGAAAACAACAATGAGGAAAAACGGCAAACCCTAATGGTTTCGTTTTTATTTTTTATTTTTTTTATTTGCGGAGAACAAATTAAAAATAGATAGAACCTGTAGAATCCGTGCTCTGATACCAACTGATGCGAATCCTAGCGGAATAGATCGTTCTACAATAGTTCAATAGTTTACGAAGTTAACCTCGACGCACAATCCAACGAGAGATTGGAACCTTGGTATGGAAGCTTGACCCGTTGTCTATAAGAAAGACAAGAACCTTGCTATAAACGCCACAATCAAAGCTTCGTTCTTTGATTGATAAGTTGGAAGTTTGTTCTTTAGACAAACCAAAGAAGAGAGAAGAATAATTCTCGAATAATTGCTAAAATTTGTTATTATCCTTATGCTGGCCCAAATTGGCCTTTTAAATCAAAAACATTGTTGTCAAATATGGTTTCCTAAATAATCATCCCTAAAAGGAATAGAAAAGCAAAAGACTAATATACCCTTAATCAATAAACTAATTTACAAGATAATTCCAAGCCCATTTACGTCTACTCTTTAATGTAGCTCAGCAAATTAATAAATGTAGACGTCTTAGGCCCAACCATAACTTCTTCAGCCTTTTTATCCAATGCTTGTTGAATATAAAGCTCCAAGGCCTTCTTGAATTGCTTGGCTCGATTACGAGTCACGGGACCTCCTGGATAGCTCAAACCATCATATGGACCACCTCCCCTGTATGGCTCAATGTCCCCATCACTAACTCTCTCTCCACGACTCCACCAAAAACATTAGCCCTAAATATAATTGAGCCTTCGCCTCCACTATTCGTAACTGAGCCTCCGCACTTGAGGGTGTAGCTCAGTGGTAGTAGCTAGCCAAACCATCACACTTGCGAGTACGGGAGTTATGATTCGAATCTTGGTAGCCCCATTTGGACTCAAGTGCTCCTCTCCACTGCTACCTCATAAGGGAGAGAGAGATTTTAGCGACACGGACTTCCATCGCAGACTCCTATCAGGTTAAAAATATGCCTAGGTCAATCCGCTCTCCATGCTAAAGGTAGGTTTTTTTTTCAGCAAAAAAAAAATAAATAATTGAGCCTCCGCTTCCACTATTCACAACTAAGTCTCCTCCTCAACCATCTCGCAGCAGTTAGGTAACTTCTATTCAAGCCCTATTTCATTTTTCTCGACGTTAGTCATCAAACAAACTTTCTCTGACGCACAGCTCGGCACCTCCACCGCTGACTCTCTCTTCTCTTCGAGCTATTCTCGATTTTTTTTTTTGCTTTTCCCTTCGATTTTGGTCACATTTTCCTTTTACTGCACCTCTATTTTCGAGTATCTTAAGGGCCTGATTGTTGCTTTCGTAATGGGTTAAAAGTTATGTTTGTTGATAGTTTTATTTTAATCTATTTTGGCTTATTTTTGGTTTTATTCTTTTTCTCTGTATTAATTATTTTTTCATTTGTAAGTGTAAAACTAAATTTAATTGTTTCCCAGTTTGTACTTTTATTTCCTGGTTGAAATTAATTATTTTTCTCTGTTTGATAATTTTATTTCTATTAGTAATTGTAAAACTGAATTTAATTGTTTCCCTACTTTTTTGTGGAAGGGTAATTGAGCTATGCTACTTTTTTGTAATTGTAAAACTGAATTTAATTGTTGCAATTATTTATGTTATGCTGAAGTCACTCTAAAGTGCCATGGATTGGGTATTAGTTTTTAATAATTTTTTTAATAATGAGATTACTATTTTCTGCAATGTTTACATGTGGCTCAGTGTATGTGGACTTAGATATAGGTGTCCATTTAATGCTTGTCTCAAGATGTTGGTTGAAATGTCCCGTACCAATGTCATATGTTATAATAGTTTTTTTCTTTTAACTGGTAATGGCCATTTGATTTTTGGTGATGTATTGGTTGCTCTATAATTACTGAGATGTTAGCTTTTTTTTTTTCATCCATATTTTATTAAAGTTTCTTTTTAATTATCTTTTTGTGAAATTTGGGTTAAGTTAGAGATTTAATTTCTCTCTTCTTTGTTAATTTAAGAGCATCTCCAATGGTACTCTTTATTTTAAAGAGCATAATTTTTAAAATAAAAAGCATTTTGAAATTTTTTTAATGAATAAAGAGTAATTTTTTTTTATCAACTCCAATGACACTCTTTTATAATCACTCTTCATTTTACATTTTTCAATATTCTTCCTTTTTCATCATTTCTAAACCAAGATAGTATTAAAAAAATTAAAATATAAAATTATAATTAATATATTTAATTATAAATGTGCATAGGAAATTGTATAGCAATGAAGTTCTATATAGAGTGAGTTTGANAGAGTCAATTGAAGATATAAAAAATAGTTATAGCTCTTTAAAATAAAAAAAGATTGAAGTTTTAAAGAGCCCATTAGAGATGCTCTAACACATGTGTTTGGGTGTAATAAACATGGCATGTATCTAGTTTAATATTTACAAAACTATATATATTAATGATTATTTTTGTTTTAGTTGAAAGATGTCCGAAATGGATTGTCTTGAAAATAATCATCCATTATCAATTGAAAGTACTCCAACTTTGATGGTTGGTTCTAATGATATGATAATGAGTCAACACCGTGATTGAGAGTAGTCATATTCCTCAAGTGAATGCAAGTGAAACTTCAATAGATGCTTGTGATGATGCTAGTATAGAAACTTGAAAAAGAAAATTAACATTTGCTATGTGGAATCATTTCAAAAAGAAAAAAATTGATGGTGTGGATAATGCTATATGCAATTATAATGAGAAGAAATTAGATGGCGATAGTAAACATGAAACAAAGCATTTGCATGGTCATTTTAAAATATGTCCTCTAAGAAAGTTAAGGGATATTAGGCAATCAAGTTTGACTCCTAATAAGAATGTTAGTGCGAAGGTTATCATTGGTACATACACTTTTGAACAAAAAATTTCTAGAAGAGAACTTGCAAATATGATAATTTTGCATGAATATCATTTGTTAATGGTTGAATATATTGGATTTTGAAAATTCATAAATACTGTCCAACTATTACTTAATGTGGTTTCTCAAAATACAATTAAAAGGGACATCTTTAAAATTTAAACTGAAAAATCTAAAATGATGAGTTTGTTGGAGAGGAATAAAAGAATAGTTGCTATCATTACTGACATGTGGACATCAATCAAAAGAAGGATTTTATGGCTATCTAAATACACTTTATAGTTGACTTTTGGATACTTCAAAGATGACTTTTGAGGTGTTTATGTATATTATATATATTAAATTTTAAATTACTTTTGTTTCCTTTAATATTTAAGCAATATCGGTTTACAATAATTGTTTATTATATGATCATTTTAGTTTATCTATGTGCCATGTCCACATACTTTTGAGGTTCTTTGTGATACTTTGATGGGTCTATTTGCTGGTTGGAATCTAAATTGTAAGTTGTCAAATTTGACTTTAGATAACTGCAGTACCAATGATGCATTGGTCAACCTTCTATTAAATAAGCTTCTTACTAATTCACTTTTAGTGGATGGTGAATTTTTTTTATATTCATTGTTGTGCACATATATTAAATTTAATAATGAAGGATAATTTAAAAATAATTGGTGGGAGTGTTCAAGGAATCCGTGGTAGTGTTGCTTATTGGACAACACCACTAAAAAAAGGAAAAAATTGTTGAATCCTCTCACCAATTGAAAATTTGTCGCAATAAAAAATTGGCACTTGATTGCAAAACTAGGTGGAATTGCTTAACATTGCTTTGAAATACAAGCTTATTTTTTCCCATTTAAAACAACGAGAATCACAATATAAATGTTTTCTTAGTGATAAAGAATAGAACTTGGCCAAAGAAATTTGTGATAGGTTGGAGGTGCTTTATGAAGTCAAAAAAATATTATCTGGAACTAAGTATCCTACATCTAATATTTATTTTCACCAAGTTAGTGAGCAATTTGCGAATGGTTCACATCTTCTTGTAAAAAAATTAAAATGATGGCATCAAATATGATATCAAAGTTTGAAAAGTATTGGAGTCATATGCATGGAATATAAGCTTTAGCAACTATTTTGGATTCTAGGTTTAAAGTGAAAAGGTTGAGTGTTATTTTCAAATGGTTTAGTGGATTCAAATGAAATTGAAAAAATTCATCGAGTTTGCTATAATTTGGTGAATTAATATGTGTCCATGTGTGGTTCGAGTGAAAATGATTCTTATACAAGTTCAAATGTTTCATCTTCCCAATATAATGGACTTCATCAAAGAAAAAAAAAATCGTTTGGAAAAATTTGATTTGTTTGATTGCAATACCACTAGTAATGATCATATCAAATCAGAGCTTGAGCATAGCTTGGTAGAGTGTGTCTTGCCTAGGTCTGATGAGTTTGACATATTGGAATGGAGGAAAGCAAATGCAATGAAGTATCATACATTGCATAATACTGCAAGGGATATTTTAGCCATTCCAGTATCCACTTTTGCTCTTGAGTTTGTATTCAGTTTTAGTAGTAGATTTGTGAGTCCACAATGAAGTAGGTTTCAAGTTGAAACTTTGGAGGCATTGATGTGTACACAATATTGGTTATGGATGGAAGTTCATGGTATGAATAATAAAATTGTGTGTCTTTGTTATTTTTTATATTTATTTTTAGCTAATCTTTTTTGGTTGTTTCTTGCAAGATTCATCTTCTTCGACACACCCTCTTGGTTGCTCAACTACTTTGGAGGACATCGATACCAACAATAAGGTAAATTCAATTGCCTTTTTTTATGATTAGTAAATCAAGATGTAAATTGTTTTTGATATTTTATTTCATTTAATCTTATTGTCAAGAGTATATAAATTTTTGGATAATATATTATCCATGTTTCATCTTCATTTATTTAGGAATCAAATTTGGAGTTTTGCATGGAAACTTGAAATGGAGAAGGAATGATAGCTGAAAACTTGAGGAGGAAAAATAATGACAGTTGTTGCACTGCACTGCACTTTTAGTTTTATAAATTTTCTTGTTGTAGTTTAACCAAAAACATGTAATGGTTAATGGAGCAATTAATGTTTTTGTAGTTTATTATGTGGTGTGAAAATTGTAAGATTTTAACTATATTGCTTGGACTTTAATTTGCTTCAAATGCTTGTTTGCAAAAATGTTTGATTTGTTAGTGCAATATTTTTTAAATGCAAAATCGGGTAAACAGGGTTGGTTAACAAATTTAGATCAGGTGAACGGGGAATCCCTGTACCAACCCTGCCTTGTCTTCTATTATGCAGGGATTGAGGCGGGGATAGGATGTAAAATTCCCTGCCCCATTGCCATCCCTACTATGTTGAGTAATAAACAAAGTAGAGCAATCACCTCCTAAAGATCTCTCGCAACTTTACTTTAAGCAGATGTTAAATCCGAATAGACACTTACGGAAGACTATTTATACAAAGCTGTTTTGGGGGCAAGTAGTACCTACAATTCCCTCTTATGTTTGTAAACGTTCATAAACTCATAAAATCACAAATTTTCAAATGAGTCAATAGTTTTAAATTGAATGAGTGGTAGCACAAATCACCCTACAATGCAGAAAAATTTGGATCGGAAACATGCATAATCACTACTTTCTGGTCGAAGCCTGCGTGGACATGTGCTTCAATATGAAACTAAGTCTGGGCGCTAATTTTTTACAAGATTTCCCTAGCAAAACCGATTCGAGTATTCTTATATGTGATCCTAAGCAGATTTTGATTGGTCATCTCTTACAAAATCCTAATCAGTAAATGCAAAGTTTAAGAGGTGATTTCACACAAGATTCCATCAGTGAATTCTTAAGTCTGAGCAACAATTTATTACTAAAATCTCTCAGTAACTTTTTACAAAGTCTGTGTAACACTCTTTCACAAAATTTCTCTAGCAAACTTTCAAAACGAGCTTAAGGGTGTACAAAAATCCAAAATTTGACCCAACTCGCCTGACCCAACCCAACACACTATAAAAACTGAGTATCCGGTTCAGGTGAGGGTTTTAATTTCTCCAACTCGACATCATTCATTAAAAACCCGATACAACCTTACCAGACCCAATGTCTATTAAAAAATAAATAAAAATTAATATTTTGTTCTAATTTATTTTTAATTTGAGAGACATAATTTATTTTTATATTTAGTTGAACGTAGATTTTATATTTTGAGATTTAATTTAATTTTTATTTTTAGTTGGACATTGATTGTTTTAGTTTAAGTCATAATTTATTTTTTATTTTTAGTTGGATATGGATTGTAATTTGTATATTGTAAATGATTTTTTTAGTTTATTTTCTTGCATTGTAATAGTTCATGCAATTCATTTTTTCAAAAAAAGTTAATTTTTTTCAAATTTAAGGAGGAAAGAAGTATAATCATCATATTGATTAATATTCAATTTTTATAAAATTTAGAAAAAAAAATGGGCGGGTTACCTCGACCAACCTGGCCATCTAACTTGCACTCTATGGGTTGGGTTGGGTTCATCATCTAACCGGGTTGAGTCTGGTCACAACCCGAATAATCTAACCTTGAAAGGTTGGGTTGAAGTTTTTAAAAACTCAACGCACCCAATTAAAGTACAGCCCTACACGAGCTACGATTTTTTACAAGATTCTCTCAGTAAACTTCTAAAATTCAAACGAGAAGCTACATGAACGTCCTCTTAACGAGCTTTATGAAGCCTTGAAAATAATCTTTCGAGATTATGTTTCAATATTGTTTCTGTTTGCCCATAGGTCTCCCTACAATCTTCGTAAATGATTTAATTGGACCAAAAGAGTCTGACAAAACTCAGTATCTAAGCAAAATTGGATGTGCCACTAAACAAGTCACAAACTTTATGACTCTGTGAAGCAAATATAATATTTTGAAGAAATTTAAAGTTAATTCAAGAAAAAAACTAATGTGAGTAATTGACCCAATTCAAATGAAATCTTCTTCAAGATTCAAAGCAACATACTGGGTCCTAACCCCAGAAACTTAAGAGGTAAATGATTTCCAGATTACAAATTTTAAATTGATAAACTCCAAATCTTAAGAATGAATTTCGAGGAGACAAAACCTAAGACATCAAGCCAATTATAACATTACCGAGTGAACTAACTCAAAGAAACGCCACAGGGAATATTATTTACAACCTTGAACGATCCGAGTAGACTAGCTCAAAGTCATAAAAGGAATCCTTATAACGAAACATATTTATCATTTTTTTTTTCGTTTGGCTAAAACAAAAACGAGAAATGGAGGACAAACTGTATGGGCCAATTTTAGCATGTGGCCACCCCTAGTAAATATATATGCCATTTTGCACCTATTTAACAATTTGCCAATTTATTGCATAAACAACAGATGATATTAGTTTTCCTCCTTACAAACCCATGTGCCACCTTTCCTTCTTATAACACATGTATGTCAGGTGGCACAATTTAGATACTTCTAAACAATAATTAAAGGGAGGGAAAAACCAGGTAAAGAGGAGGCTCCCCCCATCCCCCCTTTCTTTGTAAGCCGCTCTTCTAAATAATCATATATTAGTTTATACTCAATTTTTTCTCATTCAATTTACTGAGAATAATGCTGACATGAGCGTCGGAGTACCTTAGAAACTGATACCCTTTCATTTCTAGCTCTCTTTATTGTTATTTTTTCATGAGATTTCTGGCAATATTCATAACCAACGAGAAGGACTCTTCACACAATAGAAGAGGGCCATCATATAGTTGATCATATTTGTTGCATCAACAACAATATGAATCTGCATGTATTTTTTAGAGTTTAATTTATCTATTTCAAGACAAAATCTTAACAAAGTGAGTTTAGATGCAAATTTTTGACACATTTCACGAGTCTGTACATATTTTTGAAAGTTTAAATTTGTATATTTCAACAAACACCTCTAAAAAATAGGGTCAGTAATGTTGGGTAAAAACCGACGTCTTAAGTGTTTAAAATGACGAACCCAAACCGTCATAAAAAAAAATGTCATATATAGTCACAAACAAATACGATGGTTAAAAACCGATGTCTTAAATGTTTAATACAATAGACCATACCGTCATTTTTAACATTGCTGAAGCCATTTGGAAGCCACGAAGAAAACTACAAGCGACGGGCCACAACTAAGAACCGACGTATATTGAGGCTCACGTGGCACGTTAAAGACGACGGTTTGTAACTGGGAACTGACGTTTATAAATTAATGTATAAACGTCGGTTCCAAACTTGTGCCCGTCGTCTATGCTTCATGTTAAATACAAGAGTTTGTAACTAGGAACCGACGTTTATAAATCAATGTATAAATGTCGGTTCCCACTTATGCTCATCGTTTATGTTTTTTTTTTTTTAATTTTCTAGCGACTTTTATATATTAAATATATTTATTTTAAATAAAATTTTAATTAAAAATATGTTTTCAATTGAAAAAGTAATCACTAATAAAAAAAAAGTCTATACAAATAATAAATTTGTTACATTAAATTATACAAAATTGTAAACAATTCTAATTAAAATAACATTACTAATTACACAACAATACTAATTAAAAAAACAATTCTAATTACAAAACTCTTATACATAATTACTAATAAAACCAAACTAATAGTGTCATACATGTATTTAACTACTCATAATCATCTAAGAATTTTGAAGGATTAAAATTTATATAAATTTAAAATGATGCTAAAATTATACTTACAGTATAATGTAACTGAGACTATGATTCAGATGAATCGATGTTTATTATTTCCCTCATCATTGTGCATACATAATATGCACACTCATGATGTGTGGGTTGCAATGGTGCCTACAAAAAATTAATTAATTAAAATATTAATATACACAATTTCTAATAGTTTAACATTAATGAAATAAATAATTAATCTATTTTACCTTTCCGCCTCGCCAACTCAATATTTTATTCTTCAACCTTTGCATGTTCGGCTCATTCCATAATGTCCAAGCTCTATATATGTATCATTTTATAAATTATAATAATAATTAAAAATAAATTTAATCACTAAAATTGACTTACTTATTTTATAAATTAACTTACTTATTTATTAATGCTTGAAATCATCTCGAGCTTTGGTGTTGGCGGAATCAAAAAATCAAGAATACCCCAAGTACGGGTCCACGACACCAAGTGTCCAATGAGCACTAAAATAAATGTCAATATTAAAAATATATAATATACTATATATATTTAAGAAAGTAATAATAACGCATATAATTAAATCGTACCGATAATGAAATGGAATAAACCATATCCTATTGAAGTCATAATCAGCTTTCCACCGTCGAGCCAATTTATCAGCTTAGGATGTCAACATATCAGGTCCAACACTCTGCACCACACGTGAATCGGTCGTAGGGTACATCAAGTCAGCTGCCACTATATTCTCTCTAATGCATATAGCAAGCTTGCATTGTAGCCCCTGCAAAATAAATAAATTAAATTTATATTAAAACAACAATTAATTAATTTTTAGGGATTACTAAGTAAATTTTTACCTCTGCAGATGTCATGGGATGTACTGGTGCTGGGGGAGTACTGAGATGTTGTGCCTCATCACAAATATTAGTGGCCACCCAGATGTTGTTTATATACTGATCAGTCATGAAATCTAGATTAGGGTTGGCCACAAAGTCATCATGTATCCTGGCCAGCTATGCAGATAACAATGTATTACGTTCTTGGAGATCGCAAATTACCTCAAAGAGTTGTCTGATCCACTCATCTTTAACACTTTCATTTTCTTTTGTTTGCTGGGTTCTTTGTCGTGGAAGGTGCCAGTACTCAGTAGGGGTTACCAATTTACCATTTGCCCTGCTTGACCCCTATGCTCAGGAGTACCCAATACTTGAGTCAGGATATCGTTGGACGAATTCAAATCGATATTTACCTCTCCAGTATCTACTTTCTCCCGTAAATCATCCTGTAATATTTATAAAACATGAAAATATTAATGCAAATATTGCCTAATTAATTAATATAAATAAAATATTATAAAGTTAATATTCACAAAATAATTTTTAATACCATCTATTCTACAACCGCACCTAATTCTGGTATAAGGAACTTTCCCTCCTTATTCGCGTAGCCCAACCTCCATAAAGCATTTTGGGAAAGTGGTTCATTCTGCCCAATCTCAACTTCTATGCAAATAGAAAACAAATTAAATTAAAACAAATAAATATTTTTAAACATAAATTAAAACATTTTAACCAAAATGTATATGTAGTTAAACACTCACCTCATTGTATTATGCCCTTGCAAATTAAATACATGATAGATAATAATTATACATGTTTCTTTTTCTTAATTTTGAGCGTTGCTTATGAAGTTCCTGTAAGATTGAAAATGAACATTAATTACATAACATGTTAATTGTAGTTTAATTAAAAAAATTCACAAATTGAATTTCTACTTTCTTCCCCCTCAGGTGTTAACCACTCCTGTACAAATTCTTCCCATTGATCCTGTGAAATAATTTTTGTAAATTTTTCGGGGACAACATCAAAAGATTCCATGCCCCCTAATTTTTGGTAGGGGTGTACAAATTTTGTGTACATGAAACTCTTAAATCTCCTCCATTTTTCTACACAATCTATCAAAGTCTTGTGCTCAATGAGTCATCATTTCCAAAATAATTCTACATAAAAAATTATGGTATTATTAATATAATCATAATAACAAAAATTTAATTAAAACTAAAATGTATTATTACCTTTATTGACTCCCATAATGTATCTTTTAATTCACTTGGAACGTCGTTCCAACTTTTGTAGTTTATCGGTATCATCATTCGAGTCAAACTACCTTAATATCTAGATTGTGCTTGGCCGGGTTTATTCACTCCAACCACGTGCTCTTTGTATATTACGGAGCCAAATCTACCATAGCAATTTGTTTACGAACATCGATAGTTTTGTTGGTCATCTACCCTTCTTTTGCTTCCTACTTAAGGAAAAGTCTTGATCATTAAGGTTGTTGGTTGGAGTATAATTTGGATCCATATCTACAAAACATAACAATAAAATAACAATTAACAATATTAACAGTTAACCAAAAAACAAATTGATTAATATAATAAACTATATAACATAAGTTAAATAAAAAAAATTGACAAAAAAAATGCCAATATCNACAATTTCCGATTATATACACAATATACAAAATAACAACCAATTTAACAAAATACATTCAATATTCAAACAAAATAATGCACGGGTTCAAACATATACACAATAATGCATTCACATTTTGTTAAAATAATTTAATAGATTGTCGAGTACTCACCTTAAAATTTTCAGGTTGAAACACAAATATTCCGTGAAATGAAGCAGTAATCAGACCAAAAAATGGAAAAGATGAGCAAACGACGGCGACTTAGGTGCTTAGGGTTTCTAGAGAAATGGAAGAAAATGAGAGAGGAAGAGGCATGTAATGTACAAAATGCGGCGCAATTTTGATAAAAACAATGGGGCCAGAGCCTGGTTCGTCGTTTTTACCCCGTCTTGATTTTGGAGTAAAAACGACGGTTGTGTAATGGAACCGTCGTGTTTAACCAAAACGACGCCGTTCGGAGTAAATACGACGGTTTTGTCTACGGAACCGTCGTTTTTACACAGCTATTATTTTTTTTCTTATTATTTTCATATTTAATAATTAATAATTTTCATATAACAATTAATTATTTTTCATATTTTTATCTTTAATTTTTTTATATTTAATATTTTTATCTTTAATAATTTTCATATTTAATAATATTTTATAAACAATTAATTTATAGTTAGGATATATTTGATATAATTTAATATATATAACAGAAAAATAAATAGTATATTTATTAAACCAAAGTTATTTATTAAACAAAATGAAACATAAAAACATTTTTCTTAATTTTTAATCCAGATTCCCGTACAATCATTACGAACACAAACTTTCTTGCAGTCCTCATCATCTGCAGCGCTTTCTTCATTAGGTACTTGCGAAGCAAATGGAGTGTGAATTAAAGCAATGTCTCCAAATGCATCCCCTTCAAAAGATTCAATCTGTGTGTAATGAGGAATGCTTAATACCACCAACCATTGTAAATCACAAGGACCCTCAACATAAAATACTTGTTTTGCTTGGAAAGCCAAAATAAATGGATCAAATTTGTGACCAAGTTTGTTGAAGTTGACACATGTGAATCTGCAATCATTTTTCTTAATATCATGTTTGCTGTCAACCCAATCACATTTGAACAACGGGATTTGAAATTTAATGTAATCCACATCCCATATTTCAACCACTACATCATAAAACGACATATTGGTGAATTTTGGAATGTCATCTATTGCACTTGCACACTGCATTGTTTGAGCCACCAAGCTTATGCCACTATTTTGCGTAATGCGCTTGTTGTCTCTTTCAACTGTATGGTATTGAATCTCATTGATGTCGTAGCCAGAATAAGTCATTATTTCAAAACATGGTCCAAATGCTATCAATCTCAATGTTTGTGACACACAACTATCTGGTTCATTCAACTCATTCTGAATCTGCAAAAATGCCACTAGCAATATTAGTAACTGCGTCAACTATATAATATGTAACAATGTGTATGAAAACACTAGCCTTGAAAATTGTAATAAAAGTAACAATGTTAAACTTACTTCATTACGGAACCATGCAATAAAAGTGCGATTTTGCTGGCCTTGAAACCATTTTGTTTTTTTTGTTTTGGTATGAATATCACACCTCAAACTTTCCATATGTTTCTTGAAGCAAACCAAATTTATTTCAAATGGTCATACTCATAATGTTTATATCTATAATAAACCACTATTTAAATAAATATTCAATAAAAAATATATAAATTAATTGAAGTAAGGTTGAACTTTGGATATATTTGAAAGTATGTAGAGATCTACTTGCTCTGATAGTGCACGGGTAATAGATCATCTTTTACACATTGTAGTTCATGGTGGCCAAGTGGATTCTCAATTGCATGCACGCCTTTATGATACTCACTACAAAATTCAATTGCTTCCTCAGCAATGTAGTTCTTCGCAATGCAGTCTTCTGGGCGGTAATGATTGTGAACATACCCCTTCAACACTTTCATGTATCGCTCATTACTGACTATGGAAGAAAGCTACAGATTTTGAAAAATATTACACCTTAAGACAAAATTACTGAATATGGGAAAAATTTACTAAGTATGGAAGAAAGTTACTGATTTTCAAAAATATTACAACGTAAGACAAAATTACTGAATATGAACTAAAAATTACTAAGTATGGAAGAAAGTTACGGATTTTGGAGAATATTAGACCATAAGACAAAATTACTGAATATGGAAAAAAATTACTATGTATGGAAGAAAGCTATGGATTTTGGAAAAGATTACAACCTAAGACAAAATTACTGAATATGGATAAACAATTACTAAGTATGGAAGAAAGTTACTGATTTTGGAGAATATTACACCGTAAGACAAAATTACTGAGTATGGAAAAAAATTACTATGTATGGGGATACTTTAACACATTCAACAATGTTGGATTAAATGATAGTGCATCCAAAATTGGTTGGGAATCGTCAAGGATAGTAGACTTCATTAAGCATGAGTTAATGCACAATGGGGGGTGGGAGCATGTAGATTGTGACCAAACGTCCCAAACAACATTTCAAACCAACACAAGTATCGACAACACAACCAAAGACAAGTCGTTGGGACAATGGTGGCGGGGAGGTTATAGGTAAGTTTTTGACATTGGAATCAAATATACACTCGATTGTAGTTTCCAACCCTTTGCTACATGTAAATCTTGGGGTTCCGCATCAATTGGTATCAGAGCATTGGTTGAGATAAGTACCTATCTATCTTTGTTTTCAATTTCTTTGTGTTCTTCGTTCATAATACTTTGATTCCCAAAACAAATAAAAATAAATAAATAAATAAAAGTTGTGTTTGATCCGTGCGTTTTTTTTTATCTTATTGATTTAGGGTTTTTTTGTTCAAAGAAAAAAAAAAAAACCCTAATCGCACTACAGGAGCCTGGGGTTGCACCTTGGGTCACACTTGGGCAGGTCTGTCCACAAGGCATTCCTGAAAAAAAAAATAAAAAAAATCCGAATTTTGTTTGTTTTTTTCTTTTTCTTTTTTTGCTTAGGGTAATATTTGCTTTCCATTACTCTAATTCTTATTTTTGCTTTTCTTTTTATCTAGTTTCTTTCGTTGGTTAGGTTTTGAGATTGTGATAATTGTTTTTCTTGTTTTGATTTGTTGTGTTTAACTCTAAAGTGCAACTTGATTCTAGAGATTGTGAGTCGTAAAAGGCTTGAGTGGTGAGCACATTGAGGGTAAAAGTCAAAATTGTGTGAAACACGAGCGTAGTTACCATTAAAAAGAGTGAAACACGTGAGGGAGAGAAGTAAGGATTTTCTTTTTACTAATCTTGTCTTGTAGAAACTAAGATGTCAAGAAGA
>QANX01006009.1:55130-183738 GCA_003254975.1 Ochetophila trinervis
CTTAGGGTAATATTTGCTTTCCATTACTCTAATTCTTATTTTTGCTTTTCTTTTGATCTAGTTTCTTTCGTTGGTTAGGTTTTGAGATTGTGATAATTGCTTTTCTTGCTTTGATTTGTTGTGTTTAACTCTAAAGTGCAACTTGATTCTGGAGATTGTGAGTGGTAAAAGGCTTGAGTGGTGAGCACATTGAGGGTAAAAGCCAAAATTGTGTGAAACACAAGTATCGTTACCATTAAAAAGAGTGAAACACGTGAGGGAGAGAAGTAAGGATTTTCGTTTTACTAATCTTGTCTTGTAGAAACTAAGATGTCAAGAAGAAAAGGAAAAGAAACTCATTATGAGTAAGAGCTCGAAAAGGAGATGACATCGGACATGAAGCTTTTTTACAAAGCCTTCAAAGGAGAATTTCGGAGGTTGAACAAGAAGATGGATAAGCTAAATGATAAGGTAAGTAAAGTCTTTTTGACCGCATCTCCAAGGAGGGAGGAACCAAGAGCTTGGAGACATGAGCATAATGAAAAGAAAGTCACACTTGCACCTTTATCTCCAATGGAGGTGTATCTTGAAGAATTGAAATTATCCAAAAGTTCATATGGGGATTTGGGAAGTGAGACAAATAAAAAAATTGAGTATAAAGAGGCCAAAAGTGAAAATAATATAAATAAAGGCCCAATGGTGAGTGATTGCACTAATAAGAAAAATAAAAAGGAAAGTGCAATAGAAAAAAGTGAGATGAGTGAAAAGAAAAATAGTTTTAATGCAAAAGAGATAGAAGTCAATAGTGCATTCTTACGCAAGAAAGCAATATTATTAGTGAAGTTTCGAGAAGTTTTGCTTTGTGAAACTAACCTTAACCCTAATTTGCATAGTGTTTTTATCTCCTTATTGCAGGACTTTGATGTGAAATCGAAATTGCATGGCATGCCTAGAACTATTAACTATGATAACGATGAGGAATTTTTGAGTCCCTTTGGAAAAGTTTTATGTGATGACACGTGGAGGATATTCAAACCAGGAGATTGGGATTGGGTATATTTAAGGAAGAAAAGGTTTCCTAACCTTAGGAAATCAAAGTTCGATGCTAGAGGAGATAAACCGTTTCAAGTGCTTGAAAGAGTCAATGACAACGCATACAAAATTGCCCTTCAGGGGGAGTACAATGAGTCCGCTATTTTCAATGTTTATGATATTTTTGCTTTCGATAAGGATTCAGATTCGAGGACGAATCTTTTTGAAGAGGAAGGGAATGATGCGGGCATCATAGAGTCATATTCTAGCATTGGAACAAAAGATGATGACATCATCTTACCTAGTAAACCAGTGATGCGTTCTCGAGTTAAGAAGATCAAAGAGGGAATGCTTGGACTTGTGAAAAGAATTATGGATGAAGATCGATTCAAGTTTCCAAATGATTTGAACACTTTTCCGAGGCCTAATGATGATTTAAGCATGTTGTCCAAGCAAGGGATGAAAGTCGTAATGATGCTCGAGAGTTGCGGAGACGAAACGGCATCATTTTAAAAATAAACAACTTAGAATGGCAATTTCGTAATTTAGCTATTTTCGGATTATAATGGCAGTTTTGTAATTATTTCTATTTTCGGATTATTTTTATTTAGGGTTAGTTTTTAGCCTTAGGATTACCTTCCTAATTTCCTTAGGATTACTTTCCTAATTTTCTTAGGATTAGTTTCCTAATTACTTTATGGTTTAGATTGATTCTTGATCTAACCCTAGTCCTTATATAAAGGGGGATCAATTCTTTTGTAAGAGAGATTTGAGTTTTTAATCAATTGAGAGAATTAATTTTCCTATTGCTCCCAGGAGTGTTCTTGCAAGGTGAGGAATCAATTTCTTCTTCTTGTTGCATTAGGAGTTGAATTATCTTATCAAAGTAGAAATACTTTGTGGCGATTATTCTTCTCTTTCCCTAGCCTTCTAATCCACGTTTTTAGATACAAGTTATCTAAGGGTTTGGTAGGGCGGGTTCTTGTTTCCAATTACTGTTTAATATTTCTTGTGTGTTTGGGGTTTCGGATTTTTTAATCTTGGGGTTCCGCATCAATGAGAAGGTACAAACTCCTGATCAAACCGGTGATAACATTGCATCACCGTGTGGCTAGGTGTGAAGCGCAATTGACAGTAAGGCTGACCAAGACAAGTCCACAGCCACAGTTCCTTCCTCCGAATCCTCCTCCTCTGCGATTCTGATTATAGCCATGATTGTCTCCTCCACGATATTGAATGTAGCCAGAAGTATCACCTCCATGATTTGACTGGGACCAAAAGATTGTCTCCGTTGGTTGTAATTGGGAGGCTGATGGTGAACCAGATGGATTGAGAGATTTGGTTCAAAAGAAGCAGTGGATTGCACCTGAAATTCTTCATTGAGAAAGAGAGCCAGAACATCTTCAATCTGCAAGGGGAACTGGTTGCAATTGAGATTGGCTACCATTGCATCATATTCAAAGGGCAAACTTTAAAATAAATACATAATAAAATCTTCTTTGCTTACCATATAACCAGCCATGGCTAGTCCATTAGAAATCTCTTTTAGCTTTGTATAATAGGTCGTGATTGGCATGCCATCTTTTCTCATGGATTGAAGCTACAGTCGAAGCTGCATCATTCGGGCACGAGACTGATTGCCAAACAACCGATTCACGGCACTCCACATGCCAAAGGAGTTGACCGGATCTGTCACTAAAATTTATACTTCGGGATCAATGGATGATGGGATCCAACCAAGCAAAGCATGGTCCAGGCGGCGCCAGAGAAGATAATGGGATTAACACTTGTAATCGGTGGTGTGTCACTGGAAGCATCATTGGATGGCTGAGAAATAAACTTTGGTGGTGGCTAAACTGCTCCATTAATAAAACCTTCTAGATTACTACCTACAATGTCCAAAAAAATTTGAGCTTTCCAAAGAACAAAATTTTTTTAATCTAATTTGAAAGGAAAATTATAATTTGGTAAAATAACTTGATTTAATTGAGGGAGGGAAAAAGCAATTAAATCAGTTTTGATTAGAAACATGACTTTCGTCAAAGGCTTTGATACCATGAAAGAATAATAAGAAAGAATAAAATCTAGTATATTCAATTGAGTGATAACGGATATGCTATACATTTATATAGAAAAGTTATATATGTAAGGACTAATAATATATACAAATGTCTATCTCACCTAATAGACCTAATATATGACTTTTGTATATTAAAAAGGAATTTGGGTCGGGTCAATAATCCAAATCTTAAAGCCAATATCAAATTAGACTTTGGACTTAAGTATCAAGTTCGGGCTTCAGGTTTAAAGTTAAGCCCAAAAATTTAATTTAAATATGTATATTTTTTTTTACTTAAAACATATTATATAAAAAATAAAAAAACTATATATGATATTTTTACGCACTCAAAATACATCATGAATTCAAATTCTAAAAAAAATAATAAGGTTCATCTTTCAAATATAATAAATTTGATTTTTTTATATATATTAAATAAATGAACTATTTAATTGCAAAGCAATTTCTAAGATTCAGAGCAATGGTATAACATATATATATATATATATATATATATACATAATATAGATAATTAATTTTCAGTTTTTTCACTTTCTTATTAATTCAATATGGTTTATGATTTGGACCAATAGTTATTTAGTCATATAAAAAAATTAAAATAAATTATATTGGACTAGAATTCGGGCCAACCGAAATGGGTGCCCAATGGTTCAGACTTCGGGCTGAGTCTTTATTAAAACTCTAAAGCCTGAACCTTGCCCAACATGAAATTAGGCCATTTCGGGCTCGAGCTGAATTTTGGATTGGATTTTCGAGCAGTTTTTATCGAGTTTTGAGCTTTTAAGCTTTTTGGGCTGCCCAACTTAGCCAAGCCAAAAATTTTGTGTTCGACCGAGTTTGGGCTAGACTTTTTCGAGTTTGAGAAAGAATTCGGGCTAGATCAAGCTTGTTCAATACTCAAAATCTTAAAGCCTAGTGCTTAGCCCTATGGATAACAAGCCAAACTTTGGTGTCAAGTATTAGGATCGTGCTTCAAGTTTAAGATTTAAGCCCGAATCTAGAGTCCAAAGTTTGATTTAATTTAATTTTGTTTTTTCTTAAAACGTTGTATAAAAAATAAAATTAATATTATGATATACTTATGTACTCAAAATAGATCATAAAATTTAAATTCTAATAATAAACCTAATGTATTAAATATAAATTATAATCACTAATAATGCAACAATATAAATTATAAACAATAAGAGTGCAACCAAATACATAATTACTTAATCATTTTAAATTGTTGATCGTTACCTTTTTAAAACCACGACGATGTAGATTTTTTATGCATATTATAAAATTAGCTATTGATATGTCAAATAAATTGTTTAGATTTTTTTTTGAGCAAAAAAAAAAACTAATAGATAATTAATTATTAGAATTTCATTAATTTTTTATTAATATATATAAAACAAATTAAAATAAATTATATCGAGCTAAGATTTGAACTGACCCAAATGGGCAAACTTTGAGCTATCCAACTAGTAGCTCAATGGATAGAACTTCTACTAAAAATCTAAAGTCCAAACCCAGTCTAAGATAAGATTGGATGGATTCGGAGTCTAACCATATCGTACTCGAACTAATTTAAGCTGAATTTTTTTGGCTAGATTTGATCTGGTTTTGGGCCTATCCATCCCAATAAGCTACATCATTTTTTGATGGATAATAAGCTATGACATTTAATGACAGGATCCAATATACCTAATTCTTGTCTGTAGTCTTAATATTACTATTAAGCCATTAAGCAATCATGTAACTCCACAAAAAATTATTAAATAAAAACAATTCGAACAAAAGAAGAAAAAAATTTAATGCCCGAAATTTTAGTAAAATATTTTACATTCTGTCTGTTTTTAAAACATTCCTCAAATACATATAAATACAAATCCTGCAAGGAAACACGCTTCTAAACATAATTCAATCTACTTGTTTCATTTCCACACAATAACCACATCTCAGTAATTAAATTTAACATTCAAATAAATACATTATTAATACAACTACTAATCGAAACATGATATCAACTCATGCACTTTCTAAAATTATAAGCATATTGTTGTACTCAAAAACCAAAAGAAGCACACTCATAGAGACTATGAATGTACATTTAAAAGAATCTCATTCATCACTAATATTTTTTGTAACTGAACTCAATTTAAAATCCAAACTACCTACATACCCTTATTAAAAAGGATCAAGCTACCTATAGTTTTTAAAAATATATTTCAAACAAAATAGAACATCCTCCTTGTGCATTTGCAACTCATAAGTCAACAACCATACGAAAAATTCATTTAAGTATATACTAATTACATATCAAGTCCCAAAATATTCAAACTTGTCAATTATATGCTCCAAATAATTATCAAGAACTCAACCACCTTAATAACTTTGCAAATAAATTAGCAAATCATTTTAACCATCCTCACGACCTTCATTCCAAAGCATTGTGGCAATAAAAGGGTATAGGGTAATAGCCATATATGAAAAACATTCTAGTAAAAAGCCTCCATATGTATATATGAACAAATTATTATATATCGAGCGAGTAAATATCTATGAAAATCATTTCAGTAGAAAGCCTTAAAGACGTAAATGTGAACTAATCATCATACATTGGGCATGTAATAACCATATATGAAGAACATTCTAGTAAAAAACCTCAAGAATACATATATGAACGAATTATTATATACTAGATGGGTAAGCTAACCATGAAAAATCATTTCGGTGAAAAATCTCAAGACGTATATGTGAACTAATCATCATACACGGGACATGTAATAACAAATTCTGTGAAAATAAGTCCGTTAATATATTCATAAATATATATTAAGTTCTGTATTTCTGACAATTTAAATTTGGCAGCATAAACCATCGCTCGAGTAACAACATCAATCACACCTAATTATGTCACAGCATAATTAACTCCAATACTTGGCGGACTAATTCATCGCACAAGTAGGATTTAGCAACACACACACACATACACTATACTTACCACTATCATGAGATTGATACCTCACCTTTTGTAAATCATTGTTTGAACTCAAGTAACTATTAGAAACAGTTATTGTTGCCTCACTTTTCAGAAACTCAATAATTACTCACAAAACTCTTCATAAATGCTCAAAACATTTAATACCATACAAATTAACTAANATTTCCGACAAAAACTTGGCAGCATAAACCATCACTCGAGTAACAACATCAATCACACCTAATTATGTCACAGCATAATTAACTCCACTACTTGGTGGAATAATTCATCGCACAAGTAGGATTTAGCAACACACACACACATACACTATACTTACCACTATCATGAGATTGATACCTCACCTTTTGTAAATCATTGTTTGAACTCAAGTAACTATTAGAAACAGTTATTGTTGCCTCACTTTTCAGAAACTCAATAATTACTCACAAAACTCTTCATAAATGCTCAAAACATTTAATACCATACAAATTAACTAAATAAAATTTATAACTATGAACATAACAATGAGCATATAAATATAAATATATACAACAATAATTAAATTTGCAACTTCATCAATAAATTTCATAAATCATGTAACTATTATTAATAAATACCAACAGGAGATTACTCAAATACATTATTTGAAAGCTAAGTTACATAAATTTAAATTCAAGTATGTTCATAAACATAATTATCTAAAGAAAATAGTTTATTGTCTTTTCTTAATCTTATACATCACACTAGCAAGCAAAAGTGGTTCTCAATTGCGTCCTTTCAAATAATATTAAATTCCTTTTAATAGTAAAATTGAAAACATTAATATTAAGCTAAGATCCGAAAGAGAAGACTTACAAAATACCCATGAGTAAACCATTAATGTATAGGTTTCTAATACAGAACTTAATTATATAATAAAAATTCAAATCTTGAGTTAAGCAAACTTGCTTTAAGTCAGTCCATTTCTTCTAATCTAACTTCCCAATATAATAATTTATTTAATTACTCAAAACTAAAATTATGAACCAGGAATGCTCATTTATAAACCACTTATTTTTCCAAGAGTAACAAACAAACAAGATATCTCATCTCTATAAGTACAACTCGGTCAAATAAATTTACAAGTTCTGCATATACATATCTAACCTCAATAACCAAATATTAATATATAGATATATGAATATTCTAAAACAAGCTTAGAGAACAAATCCATACTCACATTATTATAAACAGACAAAACCAAACAATTAATGCTACAAAACAACTTTTAAAAAATATAATAATATCATTCTATTTTAGTACTGTGATATGGTTGAAATATGCATACCAAGTACTTAATTAAACTTAAACAATTTATAATGACCAAATAACTTTACATAAATGTAAGGCTAAATACAATAGTCTCCACATACTAAAATGGAGTTCACATTCCAAGAGGAAACTATAAAATTATCTTAGACACATAAAATAAATATATAATTATATATATACATAGTCCCCAATTACAACAATCAACAAAAATACAACACTCTAAATTTATAAACTCAAACAAAAACTACATGGCAAAAATAACATAAATCCCAATCAAGGAACTAGCTCCTAACAATCATTAGCAACTTAATTGCTTCAAGAATTATCATAAACATTATTCAATGACATTCCAATTTTAACAAATAACTCAAATCTAGCTCAAAATTAAAGTGAATTTCAAATACTCAACAATAATATTGAGTAATATATAATATAATAGTCAACTCAACTTGCTCAATTGCCGCTGGTGATGGCCAGAAAATGGTCCAAAATTCACGGTCCAAAATAGTTTTCTTCATTCCATTCAAATGAGAGAGAATTAAATCAAATTGATGATGAAATTGGATTTCTAAGGTCCAAATTAAGAAGAAAATAGTTGATATACCACTGGAATCTCATCGAAAATCGGAGACAATAAAGCTTACTGGATTTTCAGCAATCTGAACAGTTGAGTGGTCAACGATATAGTTAAGTAGAAGAGGTCGCTGACTTCAAATTGTGGATGGTTGCCGGCAAGATTTGAAATTTTGGTCAAATTTAAAATTTTTTAGTACTTTTACAAAATGAGATGTTGCATTTAAAGAAAAAGACGGACATCAAGATAGTTTTGCATATTGAGAAAAAGAAAAACAAAAGGAGTATAGAATTTTGGCGGTTGGTTCTGTAATAAATAAACAAAAAACAAAAACAAAAAGTGGATCTTATTCACAACTCTGGAAACTCATGAACAAACTCTAAACATAAAACATAACTAAGAAATAAAAATAATTAAAACCAAAAGACAAATGAAAAAGAAAAGAAAGAAGCTAAAAGTAAATAACAAAAAGCTTCCAAGGCTCAGTTCTCACCCTACTAATCAAACCCCATGGTGAGATCATTACCAAAGTTCTTGATCACCTTGGGAAGCTTCTCAAAGCTCTGTTCTTTCCCCCAATCCCCCGTTCCTCTCCCTCCCCAGGCTCGTACGGTGGTGCCGCTGATGCCGACGGCAAGATCACAGATTCGCGTTGAGCGTTGACCAAGTGTCGGTATCTCTCTTCGCTCACACCGAAAGAAGCTGCTATCTCCGGCCCTGCCATTGTCTGAAGAAGTGAGCTTGCACCCACCAAGAACTGAGGGTGATTCTTGCGCGCCGAGGTCGTGAATCCGAAGAACTCAAACGGCCCAGTTCGAGATGCGATTTGGCAGAAAGGGAAATACCTCGGCACCCAAAACACATCTCCTTCTTTCACCTCTGCATTCATGGCCCTTGTACCGTTTGGAAACACTATCTCTATTGTCCCTGCTCCCCTCAAAACTATCCCATACTCTGTTGCTCTCGGATTCATATGTGGCACCATCATCGATCCCTTCAGAAAGAATTACAATTTGTACTCTTAAAACGACTACAACCAGAACTCTTGAGTCATTAAGTGGACTGAAATTGAATTACATACTTTAATATGAACATTTTAAACTTGTTAAAAAAACTGATTACCGCGGTGAGATTGACGAGGTAAACTCCAATGCCAGAGCTTTTGAGAGGAGAATAATCGTTCTCATCGAGAGCCATGCTATATCCATAATCATTTCTATAGTCTGGCTTTCGATCGTAGAGGTTGTAAGAGTCTGGAGAGTCACCGGATCGCTTTTGATCATCCCTTCTCTCCTCTCTGTTCCCGAATATGGAATTCAACAGCTTCCTCCATGACCAACTTATTGGTTGTTGATCTTTTTCTTCATCAGACTGGTCGTCTTTGTGAAAATTCACCATTATCTTCAGATGTTTAACTTTATCTTGCTCTTTCAGTTGCAAAAATTTGGACCATAGGCTTGGTGGGTTGGGGTCTGTAATGTACACTATTGGACCCTCTTGTTGACTGCTCAATATCTCTGTTGCTTCTCCTCCCGAGATCTGCAACATTCACAATTGGATAGTTCCAATTTTAGTAACAATTCTCTCTAGTTTTACAAAAATGGCTGCTACTACTAAATTGATTATAAAATGGCTCTTTTGCTTACGTTAAAGGCACTCTCAAGTATATGTGTGCTGAACCCAGAGAGAATAGATGTTGGGTATGTTCCTCCAGCGACGAAGAAAGACTGCATGTTTGATAAATCGAAAAAATGATCAGAATTTTACAACATTTTGCAGTGCAGGACCTCTAAAGAAATCAAAATTCATAATGTATAGCACGTCAACATTGTGGTGGGCTTATTACATATAATTCATGTGAAAATCTCAGTGCGCATCTTATAGGAAAATTAATAATATATAAAACTAAGAAGTATTAAAATGGAAATTTGTACCTGGAAAGCACCCAAGCCTAAACTCTCAGATGTGTCAATGCTGCAAATAATATGAAGTCTCTGACCCTCCCCTGTGTTCACCAAGTAAAATGCCGACCCAGCAGGAATCAGATAAACATCCCCACTCTTCAATCTCCTCTCTGCTAGATCATCACCATATATACATCCCAATTTTGCTTCCCCTGCAACCAAAATATACATACAATTTTATTTCCATATGACAAAACCAAAAAAAAAAAAAGCCCACCTAGAAAAAAAAAAATTAATAATAATAATAAGAGCTAGAATTTTGTATTTGCCTCCGCGAATGAAGATGATCAGAGTGGAATCAAGGTACTGAGGGATGAAAAGGGTTTGGGGTTCCATGGTGATGAAACCGATATGCAAGTTCCTAATTCCAAGATTTCCACCGCCACCGAGGCTCTTCACCACCCTCATCTCCCCTGCATCAGTTTTGACGACGGGCTTTACATCTCGAAGCAAGAACCAATCGTCGCTGCTACCTCCCCATGGCCATCTCTTTTCTTCTGATCTTCTTGCGGATTTTTGTTGCTCTTCTTCCTCCTCTCCTCTCTCTCTCCTCCACTCTTCTTCATCTTCAGCAAAACTCAATGCCATAATTCCAAGTACTCCATGGCACAGCACAATAACAAGAACCAGAACCAGAAGGGTCACTTTTGTGCTCCCCATTTTTCTTCTTTCACTCATTATTTTCTTGAATTTTTTAGTTTGATGACGAAAAGTGATCATGAGGGGGGGGGTTTATGAAGAGGGAGAGGCAGAAAATTAAGGGAGACGCGTGCCCTTCATGCAGGGTTTGAGGCTTTGCTGGCGGGTTTTCGTTTAGACACAGTTGGGATTTTTTTTGAGAGAATTATCTGATCACTCTGTGACAAAGTCTATAGATTGAATATCTCAAAGCAAAAATCACTACAATTTTAATTGATTTTCTATTTCTTTTTGGGAATAATAATGACCGTTTTTTATTTATTTATTATTCCTTTTGTAAACTTTATAAACTAAAAATACATCTAAGAATATTGTAATAAGATCCAATAAGTCTGAAGAATCACCAACAGACCAAATTTGAAACATCAATCTTTTTTTTGCATATAGCATTAAAAAAAAAAAATTCATTATCACATATCACATTTTTTGGGAGAACTGATCTTATTGCAACATGCATCAATTGTTGCATCAAAGTAGCATCAAAGTATGTAAATATGATATTTTATGCCTTTCAACTTCAAATCATTTATCGACACAATATTTTAAAATTTGAAGAGTAGCCATCAAGAACCTTTAAATTTGTCGAACACTTACAAAAAAATTTATTCTCTTCCTTGGATAGTGTGTAACATGAAAATGGTAGATATGTCTTTTTCTCTTTAACAACAAAAGCCAACTCACTTCTTAGACCCATTTCGACCACATCCAGCCGAGAATTAAGTTCATCTTTTATTTTCCAAGGAATGTTAAGCAAAGTGCCAACAATGCTCTCACATACATTTTTCTCAATATACATGACATCTAAGTTATGTCTCACATATAATGACTTCCAATATTCAAGCTCAAAAAATATAGATTTCTTATTCTAGCAATCTCAATCAGCAGTAGATTTTTTTCTCTTATTACTGCTTTCAAATGACTTAGAGTCAAGTTTTCGAAGTATCTATTCTCCCGTCATAGGTAAAGGAGTTGAACGAAACTCCTGAAATCCATTGAAATGCTTCTTTTGCTTTCGAAAATGATAATCACTGGGAAGAAACCTCCTATGTACGCAATATAACTCATTTTTCTACCATTTTTTAAACTTTATGTGCACGTGTTCTCGCTACAAATAAGACAAGAAAAATATCCTTTAGTGGCATGACCATACAAAATATTATATGCGGGGAAGTCATTTATAGTCCACAATAATATTGCTCACAATGTAAAAAATTTCCGCTTACACGCATCCCAAGTTCAGACCCCATCACCCCACAACTGCTTTAGATCGTCAATCAATGGCTGCAAATAAACATCTATATCATTGTCAAGTTGCTTTGGTCCAAATATCAACATTGTCAATATTATAAACTTTCGCTTTATACACAACCATGGTGGAAGATTATATGTAACTGTAAGCACATGCCAACAACTGTATTGAGAACTCATATGCTTATGTGGGTTAATGTCATCAGCTGCAATCTCAAGCCTTAAGTTTCGACATTCATTACCAAAATTAGACCACAAGCGATCAACTAGCTTCCAAGATGGTGAATAGGCAGGATGACTTAACTTGGCAACTGCAACTTTTCGTTCATTTGCATGCCACGTCAAATTTTAGCTGTCTCAGCACTTTGAAACATCATCTTGAATAGTGGAATGGGTGAAAAATACCACATGACTTTATGAGGGACATTTACACATTTAATTCCATCGTCAGTTTCCTTCCACCTCGATGCTCCGCATTTAGGATAACTTTCTTGCGTTGCATACTATTTTTGATAAAGAATGCAGTTGTTGCGACAATAATGTATCTTTTCATAATCCTTGCTCAATATTGTCAGAGTCTTTTTCTCATAATCCTTCATAGCATTTCCCGCAACAACTTTAATAATTTAGAAAAAATAATGTCTAAAAAACCATATTTCGATTTCAAGTTGTACAACTTTACCAAACTAGATAGTTTGGTAAAGTTCGTACAACCTAGATACAAATAAGTTTATGCATCCTCCAATAATCTCTTAAGTTCACCGGGATTATTCACGAGCTTGCCACAAGCATCATTCACCATGTCAATATTATTACCCACCCCATCTTCATCATCCGTATTTATTTGGGTAAAATGACTTTCAGTGTTATTACTTAAACTAATTCTACTAACTCTAGAACAATCTCCACGGTATCCTTCCAACTCTTCTCCATGTAAAATTCACTTACGATAATTCGTATCAAACCCCTTAGAATATACATGTCCTCTCACTTCTTTAATAGTGCTAAAAAATAAATTTCCATATTCCATACAAGGATATCGAATTTTACCATATTTATTTTCACTTTTCTCACTGAATTCTAAAAAAAAAATCAAAACCCTTCTGAAATGCATCGGTTCTCCTATCCATCGTTATCCATGATTTGTCAATTTTATCTATTTGAACAACAATTAATTGGAACTAATTTAAACAACATTTAATGAGAATGATTTACTTGAAAAGCTTAGAGAGAAGCAACCCAACTAGGTTGGCACCCCCTTCTCAAAGCTAAACAAGCAAGTTTTATTAAAATTAAGAAAAAGAAATAACCAAATTTGAAAATCACAATACAATATGTAATCGAAAATAACCACTATAGTGGAAACTAAAACAGACATGAAAAATTAGTCTAAGCAAATCTATAAGCTTCCTGACCAGACAGATCCTCATGATAAACTGATGCACAGAAAGGCAAAATAGAAAACCACCAAACTGCTTGAGAAATCCCCAGAGCATGTTTTGAAAGAATATATGCCACTCTATTACCCTCTCTGTAAATATGCGACACTTGAAACTGAATACCAGCAATAAAATCCAAGTATAAAGACCAATGCGATTGAAATCTCTGAGGAACCTTGTCAGAACGAGACATGAGAAGCCTCATCGTATAAATAGAATCACTTTCCAACCAAATATGATTTCAAGCTCTAATTTTTGCACATTCTAGTGCATGCATAACAACCAATAGCTTCGCTTCAAAGGCACAAAACTCACCAAATGGCACCACAAAACAACATGTAACAAAACCTCTACAGTTTCTAAAAACCCGTCATCCTCCTGCTATGCCCGGGCTACCCCATCTATGTTTACTTTAATCCAATTCGGCTATGGAAAAACCCAACGAACCATAATTATTTTTGGAGCCTAGGGAAAAAAAGGTTTCACACCAAGTCTACGAGCAATAACCAAATCCTAAGCAGAATTACACACTTTACCCGTTTGCTTTAGATTTGCAAATTTAATTGCACCCAAAATAAACGAAAAAGCCTTTGAAATTGAAATAAAAACCCCTGCATGCAAAATTTGATTTCTTGCAAACCAGATCGTATTAAAACTAGAAACAATCCTAGCAATCCACAAATTTAAAATCTGATAGCTCCATTTCATACTACAAGCTACCATAAACAAATCTAAAATTGGACCCACAGTGTGCACCTTTGTGTCAAATTCTTACAAAGATAGTCCCACACAGCTGAAGCATTACCTCAATGCTGGAAAAGATGATCCAGATCCTCTTCCACAGCTTTACAGAGATGACACCGGAACACAACTCTCCTCGTCAAAGCTTAATCAACTGGAAAACGCTGCAAAAACATACGCTAGCAAAAAAATACTTCATGAGGGAGGAATAAAATGTTTCCAAAGATATTGTTCCCAACCACTAGCTACCGAAGAAGAATGGAAATGAAAATACACATCCTTGCAAACAAAAGTCTCAATTTTTTAATATTTCCAAACCAAACGATCAAGCTCCCAAGCAAACACTTTAACTTCCTCAATTTTTCTAGCCACTTTAGGAAAATGCTCTTTAAAATCCCTTGGCAATAACCAATTTCCCTCATTATCTAAAAAATGACACACAGTTATATATGGATTCTAGACAAAATTACTCAAATTAATAATAGAAATAAGAGGTTGACCCAACCAATTATCAATCCAAAATTTAACCTTGGAATGCCAGCCAATGAGCCAAATACTTTTCGAATATAAATCTGCCATTATCAGTTTTATGGATGCCCAAATAGAAGATCTTAAATAAAAACAAGTTTGGAATTTACCTCTCGATCTAGCTCAAATAAAGTTAAACTCAAAAGAAATATATGTCAAAATTTTCCAAGCTAAAGAGCTTAACAACGTGAAATTGTAAAGCTTCAAATTCTTGATACCCAAACCTCCAAGATGCAACGGTTTACAACATTGCACCCAAGAAACATGCAACCCCGAAGAATCATTAATAGATCATGTCCAAATGAAATTACGAATGGCTTTTTGCATATACTTCAAAAGCTCTCACGGCCACTTGTAAATCATGAAAGAATGAACAAAAGATGAAACTATGACTGAATTGACCAAACAGACCCGTCCGGCATAAGACAAAACTTGACCAGCCCATGCATTAAAATGCCCCAAAATTTTATTTGCAATCGGCTTAAGATGTAAAACCTTAGGCTGACCGGTAAACAAAAGCACCCCCAAATACAAAAAAGGCAAAAAACCATGCTTCATACCAACTTCATGAACCATCCGAGACTATTTAAAAGCTTAAATATGGTTACTGAAGAAGATTTGAGACTTCTCCCAATTTACATGCTGATTTGCCATTGTACCATAAATCTGAAAAGCCTCCACTACCTTTCTGATTTTTGCTAAAAAGCCTCTGCAGAAAAGAAGAATATAGTCAACATACAAAAAATGGGAGGGATCAGCAACACCACGGGCAGCCAAAATAGGAATCAACTCTTAATGCTAAACTTTATGCAATAAAAAATGGCTTAGAAAATCCTCCACAATACAAAATAGCAAAGGTGAAAGCGGATCTCCTTGTCTAACACCCCTTGTGCACAAAAAATAATCACAAGGAGATCCGTTTATAAGAACTGAAATTCTAGCAAAGGACAAAATGTTATAAATCCAAGCACAAAAAATATTTAAAAACCCAAAAGCCTTAAGAACCGCCACCAAGAAAGCCCAATTTAAAGTGTCAAAGGCCTTTTGAAAATCTATCTTCATAGCTATATTACCTCCAAAACACTTATGGTCTAGTAAATTCACACATTCAAAAGCTACTGCAATACAATTTTGAATGTACTGACCTTTGATAAACCCAAATTGATTTGGAGAAACCACCTTATGAGCAATGACAGCTAGTCGATTAGCTAGAATCTTAGTGATGACCTTGAAGATAAAATTGTTAAGCATAATAGGTCGAAATTGATCAATAATAGCTGCATCTTTCACCTTTGAAATTAACACAATAAAGTTCAAGTTCAAACCTGAAGCAAGCTGTCCATGCTGAAAGAAAAACTGGACCACCCCACAGACATCTTCTCCCACAATCTCCCAGCAGTGTTGAAAGAATAAACTAGAAAATCTATCAGACCAGTAGCACTTGAAGCATCTAACTCAAACACAACAGATCTAACCTCTTCCAAAACAAAAATTGCACCTAAATATGAGTTATCCTCTTCTGTCACCAAATTAGGAATAATTAGCAAATCAATAATAGAAAATAAATAGATAACAATAAATAAATAAATATAGAGACAACAATAAATATAAGACAAATTAATATTATTATATTATTATATTCTAAAATGAACTATACAACGTAAATATACAATAAATAAAATATTATATAAGATTAACATATCAAATATTTAAACAAGCAAAATAATTTAATAAAAGCACAACATATATATATATATGATTGCGAAATTTAAATATAAAATAACCTAATAATTATAAAAAAAATTAATTCATAAAAAATACAAAAAAATAATAAATTTAATTTAAATGATAATGCAATTAGGTAAATACTTAATGTGGTTAATTTTATAAACGATGGTTCCAGTAGAGAACCGTTATTTATAACCTACAACAACAACAACGATTTTTTCTGAACCGTCGTTTATGTTTTTTTTATGCTACGGACCATCGTCTTTATCGCTCCCAAAATTAATAACCGTTGTTTTAATAGATCAATATCGGTATACATTGATGTTTATATAGAATTAAAAAATATCGTATGTGACATCTTTCTGTTGTAATGACAAAAGCTTAACCTATCGAGTTTGGATTAAAATAAATAAATAAAATCAAAAGCTGTTGATGATTTATAGGAACTTCAATAGCTTTCATAATTATTTCAAACCTCAAAAATGTAAATTGAATATTTCACTATAAAAGAAGTTGGTAAGTAAAAATATGTAAAATCAAGGATGGGAAAATACAACAATCAACATGATATAAATCCATCAAATTATCACGATTTATTTGCTTAAAATAAGATTCTTTTAATGTAATATTAGCTATTAGTAATAAATTAATTCATATTGGTACTTTTCTTATAATGATATACGAATTAGTTGTGCAAAAGAACATATAATATTATCTAAAGTGAATTTTATAGAAGCAACATGTATATATATATATATATGTATATTACCGTTAATTTTTAACAATTTTGAAGAAGAAAAAATAAGAAAAAAATAATTGCTTCATATTTTCGTTTACAAATTACATAAACTCGTTCTTGTCCGTTTACCAAAAAAAAAAAAGATAATTGCAAATTGTGGACAAGAGTCAAGCAAACAAAACCTCCAACTCGGACTTATTTTCCTGATCAATTACATCAAGAAATACAGGATCAACAGTAACATGACTATCGACGTGGATCTTGAAGTTGTGGTCCCACCACAGCATCTTCGCAATGCCCTCGAGATCCATAACTGCGTCTAGCACCATCTCACGCTTTGCCACATCCCCAAAAAATCTACCGGCATGGTGGGCCAGCTCTAGCCCATCAAGCCGAGCGGTAAGCCGGAGCAGCTGGCACGACTTAGGCGGTTGGGAACCCGCCTGAACGTCAGCGGAACCGAGGAGCGACCCGGCGTAGTAGATGGACATGGTGGTGGAGGAGTAATGGATGGGCGTTATGTTGGGGTTGGTGACGTGTACGTTCAGGATGAGCTCGGCGTCGAGGACTGGGAGATTGAGCTTGAAGGAGGTGAAGTTAATGGATATGAGCTGGAAGGTTGGGTCTTTGGGTTTGGCTCCGACTAGAGCCATGGCTGCTGTAGCCGAAGCTGCTCCGATCAGAGCCGAGGTCCAGTTCCACTTTACGTTTTTGCCCATGACCTATGCCTGTATTTACTCTCTTCTTCACGGTTTGCTGTTGTCTTCAGACACAGCAGCAAGAAGGGATAGAGGTTTACCCAAAAATAAAATAAGGATGGAGGCTGTTTGACTTATTGACTTTCAGACGAGTTTTAAAAAAAAAAAAAGAGTCCAGGATTGGACCTGGGTCTTTACCTTTCAAGGGCCTAAGCCTATATATTTCAAAACGCTAGCGATGAGACCCCCAGCCCATTTACCGATTTCTTTTCATATTTAAAAAAATTAAAAAATTAAAAAAAGTGCACCGTTTTCTGGTCCCCACCCAGTAACCATAATTAATGGGATTTACATGTCCAAATGTTATTTTGATTGGCTAGCCAAAACGCCTTTTTAATTCATTATTCAATTTTTTATATTAGATTTTTAGTTTGGAAAACTCTTTTGCACTACACCTAGAAGGTTGAAGAAGCATTTGAAGAGGCCCAATGCCCCAAATAATTGAATGCTTGACAAGCTGGGAGAGCTGGTTTTTTCTTTTATTTTTTAATTTCCTGTTTACATATTTGTGGTTTTTTTTTTTGTCACTTGAATTTATTAATATTTTATTTTGGATAAGCTCCCAGGACCCAAACCATCGTCTGGTCCGGATACTCATCCTGAGGAATAGGCTGAAGCATGCAGTGTTACATAACATGAGGCGATAGCCATTCCTATCGGTACAGCTATGATGGACGGACGAGTTACTCTTTACCCAGCGCCAGACCCTCTTATCAAGGCCAATGACACTCTTAAGCTGGACTATCCGAGTTATTCTCATGCTTTTCAATTCTTTCCTTTGATTTAGTAGCTAATGTATGTCGCTTAGCTAATTTTTTATATGGTTTGAAAATCTAATAGCTTTGAAATGAAATGACAAAGTCAAAAAAAATAAACTAATTGAACCTCATGAAATTAGTCGGTCAACTTTTATATAGGAACAAAATTTTCGTACTCGAACTCAAGCAAATACCAACCAACTACTATTCCTCTCCGGAAAATGTAGACCTAAAAAAGACTAAAAAGTTGAACCCCTGCAAGGGAACAAGTACTAGAGAGATTGAAAAAAAAAAAAAAAAACAAAAGGCGAACTTGACACTACCAAGAATGTGGTTTTTACTTTTTCATCAAGCAACGCCAGCATCGAGAAGAGCCTTATCAAAGTGCCAAACACCTGCAATTCCACCAACAAAACCATATTAAGATCATCAAGAACTGTACATATAAACCTCTTAAAGTGTAACAATATTTTAACCGATGTAATCAAAGTCATTTACCATGTCCTTTGCCCACCCTTCTCAGCTGAGCTACATATTCTGATATTTTCTTTATTGATTCTACCTGTTCGTGAAGAGAAAATGCAATGCCTCCAATCATGTAATAGATTGTAGACACTAATATTTTTCTTAATGATCTTATAAATTGTTAACAAAGTAATGGGGAAGAAAACAGGGGATCTATGCCTACCTGCTCAGTCAAAAACTCGCTCTCAATAAAATCCGCCATATGCACGTCTTTGTCTTCATCAGCTAGCTGTAACAAAGTAATGTTCGAGGTTGAAGGGTAAATCTCTAATGATTTTTGCTGAGAAACTAATTAATCGAGAAAAATTGCAAGGTTGAAGAACAGTATAAAAGTTTATGTATGACTGTTTACTCTGTGTAAATTCAGAAGTTTTTCATTGTTAAGCTTTTCCAGAGCCAGCGCAAGCTCCATTGCTAGATCAAGAAACAGAAAGAAAAAGAAAAAATATAAGAACGAAGATATATGAAAAGCAATAAATTCCTCTTTTGTGAATTATCCGCATATTAGACGAGCATGATAGTTCATTGTGTGCCAAAAACTGAAAGACAAAAGATCGTCTGCATAATGCTATCTTGCATTTCCCTTTATTCTCTCAGAAAGTGGAGAAATAAATTTTACCATGCAATGCATCACCCTTTTCATCGTTATCAAACTCGGACCAGGGCAGTAGCATGGACTTTAGCTTAACTTTTCCTCCTCGTTTATTCTGGTAATCATCAAGAGGAAAACTTTACTTAAAGACCAAATTCGAGAAGAAATAACTACCTGATACAAACAAAACATAACAACGTTGTCAGTCCAAAAAGTATATATCAATTCTAAGATACCTGGTAGTCCATCAGTTTTTCTGCATGCCGTCTTTCTTCTCCACTAGAATCCTTAAAAAACCTGGATGATGAACTTAAACCAATGAATCAATCTAAACAAACAATGGAAAAACTAAAAGTAAGAAATCTGGGTTTTAAAAGGAAATACTTGGCAATGCCGGTGAGAGCAACGTTGTCTCTGCTGAAATATGCATACATGGCATGGTACACATAGGAGACAGTATACTCCACACTGATATAGAAACAAAAAAGTGGGTTGTCAGAACATATACAAAAGACGACAATGCTTTTATACACCCTCTATTTGGGCAAAATAGTCTGTTTCCTCTCCTGTTCATCGATCAGTCTTAACAGTTAAAACCAAATGCAGAATTAACGAGTTTTGACAGCTCTCCTAAAGACACAGAATTACAATTTACAACAACTTCGATCCTTTGGAAATGGGGGTTCCAAAACCATCACAGCGTTACACTAATTAAGGATTAAAGAAACGAAAATCAAACAGTATAATCACAGAAACAAAGTATCAAACACAAATAGGAATATGAAGATTTAAAACCCAGAAGAAAGAATGGAAGAAAGCAGTCTGGCCCGTATTCATCTGTTGGAGACTGAAATGCACGAAATCTCAAGATTCTAGAGATTGGGAAACTCACTTGATTTGGTCGTTGATGGCTTTTTCGCATTGGTCCGTGTACTTCTGGCGAGCAAGAGAATCATGGGGATAAGTTGAGACAAGAAGGAGCTCCTTCTTGACTTCTTCGAAGGGCTCGAACACTACGTCCACAATTGGTCTACTATGAGCTTTTGTGGAGGCAAAGCTCACCGAACCCCCATGACTAGCCGCATTGTTTCTCTTTGAAACTCGCACAGAGGATGAACCAGAACCACCGGAGTTCTTGAGAGTGCTGATAATGGAAGATGAGAAACAGAGGCCGAAGCTGGCTCGCTGTGAGGTTATAGAACAGAAAGAAGAAGAAGATGCGATCAAAGGCATTGTGCAGAGAGTTGGAGAAAGAAAACGGAAATGGAGGTTTTTCAGGATGGTACCAATGGCGTGTTTGGAGGCATATAGCCTATCATACCTGCCATGTGGAAGAGGAGATTTCTAGCCGTCAATGATGGGACGCGTGGACGATTTGGATTGATTTCAGTGGGAGGAGCGTGTGGGAAGCCCTGGTACTCGTGACTTGCTTATGGTGACTGTTTTTCTTTTTTTTTGGTAGAATGCTTATGGTGACTGTGCTATGGGTTTAAGGTTGTTATGAAAATTAATCAAATTCATATTTGATTAAAAATAAAAATGTAACTACTTTTTCAAATCCGATTAGATTGGATTGGAAAATTGATTTTTTAATTTCAAAATTTTTTCAAGTTTTGAATTTTAATTTGTTAGTATAATTTTTTAATGGAACTTTTTAATATATATAATTCTTAAAAGTATTATTTGTCACTATATACGAAATAAGTATTTTACAATTGAAAATTAAAAAAAGAAAAAGAAAAATTATGAATATTGAAAACTATAAATGTTATCAATATTTTCTTATATCTTTCCAAAATTTTCCAGGTGGTATAAAATGACTCTGAAATATTTTTAAAATTTATCATTTTTTTAAAGGTGTATTATATTTTTTTAAATCTTATATTACCAACCCTACATTTCTAGTAAAAAAAATAATAGATTAAATGCAGTTTACTATTAATCAAAAACAAAAAAAAATGAAAAAATAAAAAGAATTTTATGTTATGAATATATTGATGCCACTACTTTGTAATTTTTATTATCAATACATTTGTAACACTTTTATTCTTTATTATTTGTAACAATTGTAACTTATAGTATTGATTTATCGTCAATACTCATCAATATGTTTGTAACTTGTACTATAAAAAACTTATAAATAGAGGTCATGAGACATGTATTGTGACACACAAAGATATAGATTCTTTCTATTATATCCCTCTACTATTTTATGCTCTATAAGTCTATATTGTGTTCTTTATATTTATAGTTAATTTACAACATGTTATCAGCACGAGTCTCTACTATTTTGGTTTTTAATTTAGATAAGATTAACTAAATTGTTGGTATTGAGGCATACTAAATTTTATTTTCATTAAATATTTTATGATAGATTATTTTGAGCTATATACAATTATAGATGATAACATGATTATATCTACTAGTGAACTATTTTCATATTGTTTGCATGAAAGATTTACATGGTGTTGGCTTTTATTTGATATGCTTGTTTATTCTCACAACGTACATGCAATAATATTCAGTATCCGTTTCAACTCTAATATCATAAAAATGAATATTCAATTGGATTTAGTCTATTTTATGTTGTTCAATCAAGCTTGATGTCTATGTATAGATGCTGATATTTGTATGTACATCTTATATATATATATATATATATATATTTATGTATATATTATTAATTGATAAATTTAATATTATTATTGTCATATAGCACTTTTTATTTTTTGTTAGATTTTGAAAGCTTATTACAAATTGATTTAGATATGATAAATGTAATAAGTTTATGTTTTGATTATACTATTCATAAAATGAATCTGCAATAGTAAATTACATGATTTTTGTATAGTTTTTCTAGTTTTTTATAAATTTATGCAACTTTATTTATAATGTATTAATTGTATTGCATTGTACCATAATAGTGTCATGTGGCGTTATTGATCTCTGTTTCGATTTATATATATATATATATATATTATAGACATATGATTTGACTAATATTGATCCATGACTTTGTGTATTATATTTTTACCATTGCTTTCATACATGATTTTTAAAAGTTAAAAAAAATTGCGGTTTGATATTTGTTTGAGTGCAATTCACACGAGTCAATGCTAAATATCATAACTTTATATGCATTTAACCTTTGGCTATATCTTTATGTCTATTTCGAAGTGAATTTATTAATCTTTACGGATATTTATTAAATTATTATTTTTATGGTTATCTCGTATCTTCTTTTATTTTTCATAAGCCATCGTTAAAAAAGAAAAGGTAAACTTCAAAGAATGGCTTATACAATTAAATTGAATTTATTATGTTCATGATTTTCTTTTGTATACTCATAGTGAATTAATTTTTGTTGATATTAAAATATCACTAAGAACTGAAATTAAATGAATTTGATTTATGACTAAGGCCACATTTCCGTGACATTCTCACAGAGTGGCTATTGTGCTTGGGCCATTCTCAACACTCAACAAAAGCTTAGATTGGTTTTTCTCAAGTAAGCTTCTTTATATATATACAATATATATATTCATTATTATTTATGATAATGATATGGCTCTTTTATTATATATATTAGTCATGGTGAGATGTGCCAATTATTTCTATTTATATATCATGTATGTATTTGGTTACGACATTATTACTCATTGATGGTTTGCCATTTTTAATGATTCATAATAGTTAGCATGAGTTGTTAATTTATTTTTCAAATTACTAATTATTTTGAATTTATATATGCACGTCTTCTATTATTATTTAATATTATTTTATCATAGATTTATGAGTTTTAATTCATAGTATTAAATTTATGGTATTATGATATATATTGATATTTGATGGTTATCATTATTTATATATTATATTTGATTTCGTCAAATTATTATTTAATGACAAATTAAATTTTGAAGGTTACAATAGTTATTTTTATTGGAATTTATTATATATAATGTTATTCATTTTGGACTATAATGAATATTTATAATAGAATCATATTAGTGGTTGTAATATTAACCAAAGAATAAGTCATCTTTGAAGGATTGAACAAATTAAAAGAATTTGGTTATATTTTGTTGGAATAAAAAAATTCCATTATATTGGGTAAAAATTATTTGGACCATTAATACTATAAAGCATGGCCACCCAATTGAGAAAACAAAGCAGATTGTTCAAATAGTATTTTTTAAAGATTTTGAAGTGAATGCTATATTATTATCATTTTCTTAAGTAGATGTTATTTTATTTTATATTATATTGGAATTTATAATATTATACCAAAAAAATCCATGAAAGATTGAACAAATTTAATTAAAAAAATTAATTTTTTAGGAGCTTTGATTATATTGGAATTGAAAATTTTCAAATTTTAATTGTCATTGTGGACAATTGAGTAAAATTATTGATGATCATTTATATATTATAAAACAAGATCACCTAATTATGAAGCATCCATTAAGGATAGCTCAAGATATATTAATATTCTTTCAAGCAAACATTGTATATTATTTATTATCTCTTGTAGTAGATGCTATTAGACATAGTCACTTTGCATGAGAACCATATAATGAAATACATATTTTTTTTCAACTATTGCTATGAGAAAGTAAGTTTCTTCACTAGAAATAAAATAAGTAGATAAAGTTTATATGCATTCCATTGGATGTATATATAATTGAAATTAGATTGGAAACATTATTGGTTTTGTACTTGTTGTACATCCAAAGTATTTTCTATATGTAAAGCTTTAGAGAAAAAATGAAAGAAAATAATAGTGAACTGATCGTCTACGTGATCAAATGAAAATATAATGCAGTTTGAATGCAAATATTGATCCTAAAGATCAAAATATTGAAAAATGAGATCATGAAGATCTAAACTTATTGTTCACTATTACTTATTAATTGATCATAAAGATCAAAATATTGAAAAATGAGAAATAAAACAATAAAAATGTCTTTAATAATTTAATATTTATTACTTATTTTATAAATATGATTGTATGGTTATTTTGTTTTATTAAAGTCTCTAAAAGAGCAAATACATGTGGTGAAAAATTATTGGATCTAGGAGATCCATATGCATAATCATGGATATACCACAAATATTTGACAATTGATCAACATATGATTTATTTTTGGTGAATGATCAACATATGATTTATTATTCAAGCAAGAAGCATACATTTGAATATAATGTCAATAAAAACTATGTCATAAGCATATATTTAATATTTAACAGTTGGACAATATGTTAGTAGTTAATTATTTATATAACGGGCATTGGGCATAAATAATCAAAAAATTTAAAAGTTTAAATTATTAAAAGAGGAAGTTGAGTTTGCAAACATATATAAAGATATACATCTGAAAATTAGTGGAATATTTAAAAAAAAAAACGCATAAAGAGTCATATGTTTGAGAAACAAAACTTTATAAAAAAAAAAACCTGAGAAGTGGTTAAAGCTTTATAAGAGAGATATTATGAAAGAGAATATTTTGAAGAGAAAAATTAAAGATTTTGAGATGATGAAGATGACAGTTTCTTCAAACTAGCTATATAAAAATAATTAAAATGATTATGATCTCAAAATGATATGATATTGTAGATTTACCTACACATTATTGGCAAATTGAAAAATAAACAATTTAGGTGAATTGTTTTAATTTATTAAAAATCTCAAATATTGCACCAAAATATGAATATCAAAGGTTGAATATGTTTATTATATATAAAGCCTAGTTTATAGCACAAAGTTTCCTTATAAGATTTGCAATGAAAAAATATGCTAATATATTCTAATTTTAATTATATTTCAATATTTTATGAGGATAGTTTCTAAAATATTTGAATTGTATTTTATATGGAATATTGAATTTTGAGATTTTAATAATCTCTGAATGATTGTGATATTGCCTAAGCAAGACTTCGAGGTTCATACTCAAAGCGCTTTATAAACTAGATGAATGAATCGTCTCAATGAGTAATTTAAGAATGATATGATATGTCAACAAACCAATTTGCCTTTCTGTATTTATTACTACTACTAACTTATGGAGAGTTTAATGAAACAATTTTTCGCCATTAGAGAAAGAAATCCGAAATTAGAATAACGGTGTAACATTTTAAAATACATTATATCGTCTTATTTGCTGGTGATAAATTTTATTAGTTGTAAATATTCTAAAATGAAAATATGTCATCGGAGGACAATTTTCTATTACAACTATAAATGAATAATGCACCTGAGGGTATAGTCCAGTGGTAGGAACCAGACGAACCATCACACCTACCAGTACAAGAGTTGTGGTTTGATCTTTGGTAGCCCCATATGAACTCAAGTGCTCCCTTCCGCTGATACTGCACAAGGGGAAATGAGCTTCTAGCGACAGAGACTCTCATTGCTGACTCATACCGGGTTAAAAAGACGTATGAGTTGGTCCGCTCACTAAATACCTCATGAGCCTATAACCTCACAATGGGTAAATCTTTTTTTTTTTACCAAAAAAAAAACTATAAATGAAGAACACTTGAGCGTACTAGAATTTTTAGTGTAAAAAATAGAGTTTTCTAAAAGGAAAACTCGCATGCATGATATTATTAAGATACAAGTTTATAACAATATTGCATGAATTCAATGAAAATTGCATTTGCTTATAGTTAAATATATTATATTAAATATTTATATACTAAGCATTTACAATGTGTTGACTTAAAAATTATATATGCTGGTTTCATTTATATCGGCATTAGGAGAGCATGCACACCAAGAATATGCATACTATATTATTTTTCTTTTACCATGGTTTTTATCCCATTGGATTTTTTTGGTAAAATTTTAATGAGGCAGTTTGAGCAGATTATTATAGATAAAAATTAGCAGTTTACATCAATATAATATATGCTTAAATTGCACACTCTTTTTTTGACAAAGTTTTTCTCATGGAATTTTCCTTGCAAAGTTTTAACGAAGCAATTTAGCATCGAAAGATACCAGATATCAAAGAGAGTGTTATGAATATGTGAATGCCACCACTTTGTAACTCTCATTATCAGTACATTTGTAACCCTTTTATGCTTTATTATTTGTAACAATTGTAATCTAGAAATTGATTTATCATCAATACTTATCAATATATTTGTAACTTATACTATAAAAAAAGCCTATAAATAGAGGCCATGAAACATATATTGTGACACACAAATATATAGATTCTTCATATTCTATATCTCTATTTTTTTATGTTCTATAAGTCCATTTTGTATTTTTTATATTCATAGTTAATTTACAATATTTTAATGCTTTTTAGTTTGGGCAAAGTTTACTGTATTTTGGGGTCTCTGTTTATTTATTGCATTTTATACTTTTTAAATTTTCAAAAGTTGCATTCTAGTGACCGACCATTAAATGTTCGCGGAAAGGTTATGTTCATTTTTTTCATTAATTCATCCCGATTAACACAAAAACTCATTATTAGTGGACAAATAAACATAAAAAAATGTAGAATTTAGGATAAAAAGTGAATAAACTNTTTTTTTGGTGAATAATAAAGGACCTACCCGTAGCGGGGTCATAGGCCCAGAAGATATTTAGCGAGTAGACGGACCAAGGCGTCTTTTTAACCCGATAGGAGTCCGCGATTGGAGCCCGTGTCGCTAAAATCTCCTTCTCCCTCGTGCGGTAGCAGCGGAGAAGAGCACTTGAGTCCAAATGGAGCTACCAAGACTCGAACCTCAACTCCCGTACTCGCAGGTGTAAAGGCTCGGCTGACTCCTACCACTGGGCTACACCCTCAAGTGCTAAAATTTTTATAGCTTTCCTTCGTGCAAAATATGGAGGTCCACAGAGACTCCAAAGTAAGACCTAAAGCTTGTAGCCAAATCTACACAATTGGATAATCAACTAAGTAACAATATCACATTGTCCAAAGAATCAGAAAATTATAAAACGTAAATGAGAGAGTGCTTGTAAGCTCTGATTTTTAATGTGTATTAAATGCTAGAAAATGGTACCTTTTATAAGCTCACATTATTTGTAATTTATACACAGTATTAATTAGGCACATTAAAACCAAAATAAAAACTAGACAAAATTAATATGACAAATAAATTTTAGTTATAAGATTTTAATTAAGTTCTAAAAATCTTTTAAATTCCTACACAAATTGTCATCCCTAATTTAGGGCATGCTGTTAGAATTTGAAGCCGTTTGCCAAGAGCGGTGAAACGACATTCTTTTTCTGTCGTTGAATTTATCCGCGGCACCGTTTTTAAAAAAGAAAAAAAGAAAATAAAAAAAGGTAGAGGTGCCGCTACATGGCGGTAAATAATTGGGTAACTACAGAACTGGACACAGATCCCACAGTAAGGAACGGAAACGGAGTTTTTACCAACTTGCCTTGGATTTGAAGCATAGACAAGGACTTTCACAAACGTACAACAGCCAAACGCAGTTGAGAGTTGAAATTCAATTTCAATCATAAGCGAAACAAATCCATTATCCATTTCCTTTTGATTTCTCACATTTTAATTTCCTTTGTCATTTCTGTTGAAATTCAAATTTATAGAGTAAAAGTTACATAAAAAAATGGCCGGGTTGGAGGAGTTAAGAAAGAAGCTCACTCCATTATTTGATGCTGAGAAGGGATTCTCCACCGGTTCAACCTTAGATCCTTCCGATTCTTATACAGTAAGTTTTTTCTATTCTTTGACTCTAAATTCACAGAGAACAAAAAAAAAAAAAAAAATTCCGAAACGAAAAACAAGTCGATCTGTCTGATTTCGGAGTGAAATTTTTGTTTTCGATTTTTGTGAAGTTATCGGACGGTGGAACAGTAAACTTGTTGAGCAGATCGTACGGAGTGTACAATATCAATGAGCTTGGATTGCACAAGTGCACGTCTTCTTCGGCGATCGATGAGATTGAGAGCGAGAGTGAGAAGACGTATCGGTGTGCTTCGAATGAGATGAGGATTTTCGGAGCCATAGGAAGCGGTGCGAGCAGCGTTGTTCAGAGAGCTATACATATCCCCACGCATCGGATTTTGGCGCTCAAGAAGATTAATATCTTCGAAAAGGTATTTAATTGGATCTCACTTCACTTTTCTTTTTAGTTTCTTTTTCAAATTTTTAGTGTTTGCGCTTAATTACGTTCTTTGTTTGGCTAAAATTTGATTCTGGATTGTGCAAAGAATGAATTCGCGATTATTATTATTATTATTTTTTATTAATTTTTTTTTTCTTTGTTCTTTAGAAAGAAAGAAAAATGATAGAATTTAATTGAATAGGATTTGGTTACATTGAAACTGTGATGCTGTGTTTAGGAGAAGAGGCAACAGTTGCTGACTGAAATACGGACACTGTGCGAAGCAGCTTGTTACGAAGGGCTTGTGGAATTCCACGGGGCGTTTTATACGCCGGACTCTGGCCAAATCAGCATAGCTCTGGAGTATATGGATGGAGGATCCTTGGCAGATATATTGCGGTCGCGGAAAAGAATACCAGAACCTGTTCTATCAGCTATGTTTCAAAAGCTTCTGCATGTAATATTTAGCTAATTTTTTTATTTTTATTTTTTTCCTACTTGAAGCACAATGTGCTGCTTTCTTTTTGTTGTTTGTTTGTTTTTTTAACTATTTATGATGTAATCTGGCAGGGACTAAGATATTTGCATGGTGTGAGGCATCTAGTTCACAGAGACATAAAGCCAGCGAATTTGCTTGTAAATCTAAAGGGTGAGGCCAAAATTACAGATTTTGGAATTAGTGCGGGATTAGAGAATTCAGTGGCGATGGTTAGTTGAAATTATTGTTTTTTTAGCTGGATCCTTTAATATATGCAATTTAAAGGGACTAAGAAACAAGTTTGATAGTTTTAATCACTGATCAGAGAATGTGATTTTTACCAGTGTGCTACTTTTGTTGGGACTGTCACATACATGTCTCCTGAGCGGATTCGAAATGATAATTATTCTTATCCAGCTGATATTTGGAGCCTTGGTCTTGCTCTTTTTGAGTGTGGTACTGGAGAATTTCCATATACAGCTAGTGAAGGACCTGTCAATCTTATGTTGCAGGTGACATTCAGTATTGTGTATATGTGTTGTTTCACTTAATCCTCTCAGACCTAAAAGAAAATGAAAGATGAAGTTGCAACATTTAATTTAAAATTTAATTCTGGAAAACATAGTATTTTTCACTTGTCAGTCAAATATTAAATGATTGAAAATTCGAAAATTTGTTCCAGATACTGATGCCTAGTGTTATCATTTCCATATGCTTCTATCCTTTTTACTTCAGTCGTTTGTTTTGCAATGTAAAATTCATGAATTGTATGGCAGATCTTGGATGATCCATCACCATCACCTTCTAAACACAAGTTTTCATCAGAGTTCTGCTCATTTATTGAAACGTGTCTGCAGAAGAACCCAGATGATAGACCAACAGCTGAGCAGGTGAGCAATTAGCTGTATCAGCCACAACATCAGTACAGAAAATCCTATGCGTTGTGCAGAGGAACTGTAGAACTAGAATATTCATATCTCCCTTTTTCTCTTACAAGTAGGAAATAGTTGATAAAAAAGTTCTCCTTCTGCAGCTGCTTTCACATCCCTTCATTACAAAGTATGAAGATAGTCAAATAGACTTGGCATCGTTTGTTCAAAGTGTTTTTGATCCAACACAAAGGATGAAGGATTTGGCTGATGTGAGTATCTAAGACTTTTATTTATTATGATGCAACAAATTGTGTTAAATATTTACAAATCATTGCTAATATTCAATGTGAATTAAGATGTTATGGTGGATATAATTCTTTTTATGACATTTGATGTTTTATCTAGCCAGCTGTTTTTCCAGGCAAAATAGTCTTGCACTAAGATGTTTATTTATAACTGCTTCTTACTCATTTGATTGCATAGGAGCTACTACCTGATGGTCCAATCAAGGAAGCCATACCAAGTGGATGATACAATAGTCAAAGACTTTAGATTAAAGCTAGAATTATTTCTTGAAACAGAGTTAAGTGCTTGTGCTAATAGTCTTACTATTTTCTGAGCAGATGCTTACAATACACTACTACTTGCTCTTTGATGGGCCTGATGAGCTCTGGCAGCATACAAAGACCTTGTATAATGAAGATTCAATCTTCAGGTAATATATGTTCAAAAATTAATTTATGTATAATTTCCTATAAACGAAAATTATTGTGGTAAAAAAGGGTTTGAAGAATTCAAACACTGTCACTTGTCAATCAACACAAGCTTTACACGAAGGATTGATGTTTTTTTACCAATGGTAAGGGAACTCATGATTTGACAATATCTCGGAAAAGAATATTAGAATATTTTTGTCACTATAAATTTCTGAAACTTTTAACTAAAGAAATATCTCTAATGTCATGCTGCTTTAGGCTACTCGGTAAGGTAAAACCTGAGGAAAAGAAATTTGAATTTTTTTTTTTAAAAAAATTGCTATAACTATTACATGGAGTGCTCTTAATGTGATCTTTGTATTTTTCTAGTTTTTCTGGAAAGCATTCAGTTGGTTCAAATGATATATTTTCAACTCTCTCAAATATACGGAGTACATTAGCAGGTGATTGGCCTCTTGAAAGACTCGTGCATGTTGTGGAGAAACTTCAGTGTCGTTCTCATGGTCAGGAGGGAATTGCAATAAGGGTTTCAGGATCCTTTATTATTGGGAATCAGTTCCTTATATGTGGAGATGGTCTACAAGTAGAAGGCTTGCCAAGTTTTAAAGATCTTTCTATTGATATTTCTAGTAATCGAATGGGTACATTTCGCGAGCAGTTCATCCTGGAGCGAAGCAGTATTATTGGGTGCTACTATATAGCTAAACAAGATCTTTATATTATGCAGTAAAGAAGTGATCATAGTTTTGACATTCTTCATGGGTTTTGCTGACTTGAAGGATGAAATTTTCTTATCAATCTGTGGTGGCTGCCAGGTTTTAATCAACTTTGAATATAAAGCTTATCCAAAATGTTAATGTACTAGTAGTCCTCCTTGGGAAAAGCTTATTAAAAAATGTCACCATCTAAGGAGTACCAGAATCTCATCCCCAGCCTCTTTAACTTTCCCTGTTAAAGTTTGCCCCTACCACCTATGAAGAGCACAAGAACAAGAATGTTTCCTACCTCAAGATCTTGTTAGCTCCTAATGTGACAGAATCTTCTCCAGAATGAAACAATTGGTATCTGTAGTATGCAGGTATGGAAAAAAAAAAAAAAAAAAAAAACTCCTCGTTGCTGTAGTTTTATGTAATAGTTGATTCCTGCTACTTTTATCTTTGTTCTATGTCTGAAAGCATAATTATATACTTCATGTAGGATGTAGCTAGCTATAAATGAAATGGCTGTTTATTTTACTAGGCTGGAGTCTTTTTAATGAACTCACTCTTATCCTATGAACGAATCTTGGATATTTCGTTTGATGATCAATGTCTCAGTGTCGTTCGGCTTTTGACACAGGTCAGAAAAGGGTGGTCTAAATTTGTTTTGGTGGTGGATTCGAATCTTGACTAGCAAGAGTTCGGAGTAGCTGTAGCAGAGTCAATGCTAAAAATGGATGCAATCATCCTCAATCTAAAGTTGGATAGAGCAGTACAAGGTATAAACCTGATAGAGATGAACAGATCACTCACTTTTGAAAATCTCATAAGTAAAAAGTTTGTGCAAATTTTTATTTGATTGAAAAGAATAATAAAATTAAACTGGGAAAATAGTAGATAAAGTTGGAAGATATTTACATTCCTTTTGAGAATTCATAATGCAAAATAAAGTTTTTCAAAAAGGAATACAAATTAGCTTCAGCTCTCTAATATACTTTTTCTTTGTTGAGTTTATATTAGCTTCAGATCTCGAATCAAAGTCCGGGTGATCTTTCATTCTCTGCTCGTAATTCTTTTCCATTAGCTTCCCTCAATCTTTTTTTTGTTTTTTTCCCTTCAGGACAGATCTCAACCATCAAACCAGCGAGAGCTCGAAAATGTGTATATCTCCTCCTGCCGGGTTTTGTATAGCTACACTTTGTATTTATTCAGAATCGATGTTAAAATTCATACAGTATAAAGCTAAAGTTTTATTTTAAAGCAAAAAATAAAAAATAATGGCTAAAAAATTACCATCGTGAAAAAGTTGACAAGCATAAACAGAACAGAACCAGTCCAGTGAACAATTTTTTTCATTAAAATTTAGTAATTTTGGCTTCTCTTTTTAAAATAATTCAGAGACAGACTATAAGCTTTCGTTGGGTTAATCTTTTGGTTTTTCGGTTAATACTATAACCTGTGCTAAACTGTAAGACGATGGTGATACAAAGATAGGGCAAATTGGCAACCAAAAGCCCCTTTTGGCAATGAATTTGATATTTTATTTTATTTTCAGTTTTTTCTTTAAAACTTTTATGCTAGTTGTATAAGATTGATATTTATTTATTTTTTATTAACACGACAATATCGAAATACTACACTTCATTTTTTAATTCAGTTCGAACCGAATAGACCTACTAAAAAACAAAACTTTCCCAGTACAAATTTATTCCATCTACAAAATTCAAACTCAAACTTTGCTTAAAAAATAAATATACTCAACTATCTATCCCAACTTGTATTGGTGTATAAAATTTAATATTTATTCAAATGATAATAAGACATTTCTTTTAATTACAAAAGCATATATGCTTGAATTTAAACTGTTATAAATTCATTTTTATTTTTTTAAGCTTATAGCCAAATAAGAATGTCTTAACTGTTATTTGACAAATGAATCAATCCTACACAACTAAAAAATTTCATATAATTCCCTGCCACTAATTTAGCCATATGGAAAGCCTATTTATACATACCCACAAACTCTACTATTCCCCTTGTATCGATGACCAAAAAGAACCTCTTTCCCAATTCAAAGGAAAAAAAAAAAAAAGGGAAGAAAATGTCCGTCTACAAAAAAAACATAACAAAATATTTATGATACATAATTTGATGGCTGACATCTTCCACGCCAACTGAATTTTTTCTTCGGATTGGGGACAAAAATATTTGAGGTTAAATTTTGCATTTCCAGAGTTCAACTTGGACTCTGCAAATCAGGTTTTCCCGCGTTAAGCAAAACAGTAAAAAAAGAAAAAAAAAAAAAAAAAGGTGAGATATAGAGAGAGGAGAAAATTACTTCAAATAATCTGAAGGCGGCTTGTGGTATGCTCCTTTGCTTCTGAAGTGGTAGACCAAGCAGCAATATCATCACTTTGTACAATAACTCCTTGTTGCATAATATAATCAGGGCAACTGAATGAACCATTTACTGATCATTTACACAGCTATAAAATAATCGCGTATTGTTTTCCTTTTAAGCGATGAAGGAGGGTTCAACACAGAAGAGGGGCTCTTCAATGCAGCTTCTGGAGATTTCTCAAAGGTTTCGTACAATTCAGAATCAGACAACAACTTTTTCTTCGGTGCTTCGGGAGTTGTGCATTTGTACATTGTGATAGGACTCGGTGAGCTGACTTCGAGTGATACTTCATCCGGACACAAACTGTTAGGATTCTCCTTTTCAAGAGGCATTGGTTCATTCAGGAGAAGCTGTCTACATTCTGCACCCGGGACTGCCATTATCCTCCTTCTATTGGTAGATGGCGTTCTAGTGCTTGAGCAGTAACTACTCTGAGAATTCCAAATGCGAACCTTTTGCAAGATTTATAAGTGTTGGCTTTAGATACTAGTCGGGTATTCATATTTTATACAATAAAATCTTAGAATGCACTTAAACTCTGAAACTTTGTAGACCATTAGAAAACATATATCATAATGTCTGTATCTATTGCATACCGTAAAATCATCAGAAGAGGTTGCAATCTTTCCGGTCTCAAAAGGGGACCTGGGGATGTTAGAAGAATCGTGATATTAGATGTCAGGTAACATTAGAAACTCAGCATTACTAGGTAAAAAGATTACCAATCAACTGCTGTGACTTCTCCATCATGGTTTTTCAATATGGTAGGATCTTCTTGGGACTTGTTCACCTGGTTTGAAATGGCCAATTCAGTCTAATCAGTACCATACTCAGATAAGCATAAAATGGAAGACAAACTCACAGTACCTGCCAAATATAGGCATTTCCATCACTAGAACCGCTAAGTACGTGAGCTGCATCAGGGCTGATACATGACTGTAATATATAATCAAAATGAAGATACTTAAGAATGCAGGATAGTTTGCATTGAGAAAACTGAGTCATTGAGCTTTTGAAACAGTACTCACCTTCACAAAAAATGATTCAATTTGGCAGCCATAGAAAGATTTGATAGGACCCTTTTCAAGCTGAAGTACATTATATAAATATATTCTGATGCAATGGAAAAGAATAAATAATGTAAGTTGTCCATTGAATACCTCTGTGTTATTACTATATGTATTTACTGCAATACTAACTAGTTAAAGTAATACTGGTGTTTTTATGTTACAAACTGAGATGGTTATTCCAATGATGTAACAAACAAGGATATGCATCGGTGGTAAGAATTTTCTGAATTGTGCTCTGACAATTATTAACTCAGTTTATGAGGATGAAGTCATGAAGAGAGCGGCAAATACCTGTTGTCCATGCATGAGGCTGAAAGAAACACTCCGTTCAAATCTTGGGACAAGCTAGATATACCATGTAATCTTCTTTCCTGAAATGAAGAAGAAATCAACCTTTTTTTGACTGAAAAGATGGTGCATGTGTTTGTGTGAAGGTACGTATATATATATATTTTCCGCAGTATATGTTCATCCTTTCTACATTTCCAGCTACTTTATTATAGCTAGATTGTACATGCAAACATTCAAATAATAATTGGACCTTAACTTCACATAGATGGAAAAGTATGGCTCAGATAATCTGTGGCACTCAAACATTTCCAAACTGCAAAAAAACAATGTAGATATATCAATCAACTCACAGTTAAGTATCACCAACCTTCTCAGTTGACTCAGGATTAGGGCATGTCTGTGTGACTATACTTTTTAGATTTCTGGTATCCCAAAACTTCACAATGCTGAAATGAACCAATAGGTCACATGTGAACAATTAAATAATTATTAGAACTGTTGGTGATATAGCCTCTCAACTGCAAATTTGAGATATAAATGTGTATCATAGTGATTGTTTCATAAACACCTGTCCACAGCTCCAGCAGTGGCAATAGAAACCCCATCTTTGAGATAAAGAACTGATGTGATGCTCATTGAAGCAGCCTGAAAGAGCTTAAATCTGAATGAATAGTACAAAAGAATTGGTTCAGACAAAAAATTATCAGCAACAAACCTTGCCACGCCGCACACGCTTTGCTCGAGTGGAAAGATGAGCTCCTTTGACCACAGCAGTTGAGCTGTATGAAGTAATAAAAAAATATTCACATTCACATAAAATATCAACTTAATACGCTAAAAGATGCTATCACATGCAAACCAGAGTGCATGATATAACTTACCTTAAGCATAGCTCTTTATCCCTACTTTTGGAGTTAGATTTACATCTCATGTCCCAGAAAGCAAAGGATCCATCTCTTGAACCAGAGACAATAATCTCTGTCGAACATAAGAAACAGCATAAATTATTTGTCATTGTATAAACATAGCACAAAATAATTGAGAAAATAAAAACCTGGCACGCAGATTAAATATAGGCCTACCAGGATTAGCCGGATGAGGAGACATAGATTTTACACTTCCTGTGTGCCCCATTAGCATCTCAGTGCATTTCTTTTTTTCAACATCCCACACCTTAATCTGTTAAAAAGGTCAGAGAAATGAATAATTGGCTAAAAAGATGGATTAGTTGTAAACTTGTAATGCATACTGATTATCACTTGGTACAACATTTCCAACCTTATCTTCTCTCCTAAATTTCTAATCATATTACAAGTAGCTCACTAGTAACAAAGTGATAGCACTTCAGATCTAAATTCTTTCAATATATTGTTAGCAAGTAGCTGAGTGACTATGTCATGCAAACTAATTTGAAATAATTAAAACACTGTTTGATTTCTAAACTTGACATATCCAAATTCCAAACTTTTAGGAAACATTTGTCAGAATTCAGTATTAAATTCTACAGCGTCCCTACCAAGCTAGCAAAAAGTAAAATAGAAAATCAAAACTCAAAACTCAATCACTTACAGTTTGATCACCTGAAGCAGACAGAATACGAGCATCCTCCTGCAAAACAAATGAATAAAATCGCTAACTCATCAAATGTATCAATTAAATTAGAATATCAACCATCTCTAAATCTCTGTTATTTAACTGCAACCTGCGACGAATATGGCACAGTCACATCTAAAACAATTTCACTTTTAAGTTAATCGTATAGAATAATATGAACGAGATAGATAAATGTTTGTATTACCTTGATCCAGCATAAGTCAAACACGGCATTTTGGTGTGCAATCCATTCGGAAACCCTAGCTTTCTCTGAGATTTAGAAATGCTAAGATCAATAAGCTTGAAATAACAGCGGAGATTAAATAAGCAGAAATCCAGCGATTTTAACCTGCATTTTCCTGGTGAGATGAGGAAGATGCGAACTGCCGACGAGTATCAAACAGGCTCACGTACCCGCCCTCGTCGGACACGGCGAGGATGTGCGAGTTCTTATTGCTCTGCAAAAAAACAGGATTTGCAGATTTAAGATTACGCCATCAAAATTTGAAGAATAAAGAAAACAAACAGTTCGTCTAAACGCACACCGCGCTCACCTTGCAAAAAGAAATAGCCAATGGCGGAGTTACATCGCCGGCGTGTTCTACGGCCACCGCACCAGTTTCACAGAAATCTGATGATGCATCGATATACGATCGCTTGCGAACTGAATAGCACCGAGAAAGCTATTAGACATAATATATGTGTGTGTGTGTGTGTATTTTGAGGGAGAGAAATGGAGATACCTCTGAATCCATTTAGCTCTCTTAGTTTGATGTCTTGGAACAGCGATTGAGGATCTGAGCTTTCCATTGGAAAACCAGGACGAACAGTGGGAGGCACAGCAGCTCAGAGAGAGACCGATGGGCGGGAGTGAAGGAGAGAAGCACAGGGATGGTATGGTCCATCGTCAGCTTTAATTTTCCATTTTTATTTATTTTCTCTTTCATGGCCTTGGCGCGAGACCCACAGGCTTCTTTGGCGGGAACTCGATTTTGATTGTTTTTATTCTTCAAAATTTGGCAGATGCCCCGCCGTCTATTCTTACTTCTTCTCTTTTCTTTTTTTTCTTTTTTCACGCTGTTTATTCTTACTTATTATACATTGCTTTTGTTTTTTTTTTTTTCCTTTAATTTTTCATGTTAATGATATTAAAAGCTGTTTTCTTCTATTTTCTGCATCAATTTACTTATTGTATTTCGAAAATATTTAAAATATATTTGTTACAACTGAATCACTAGAGGAATGTGAAACATTAAAAGGATGAATATATATTAATATATGAAAGTTGACACTGTCATGTATTAAACACATAATATATATATCTCTCATTGTACAATATTAAACCACAATTCAATATTATTTTTATCATAAATTATAACTTTTGAGAGTTAAACTAAAATTATATTATATACTTTAACACCATTTATACAATATTTTTATTCAAATTAAGGATAAAGTCATTAAACTCGTCGAATAACCTATATAAAATAATATAGCAATATTAATTTAAAAACATTAAGTTAACTTATCATTAAAATAATTAATATTTTTTATCGGATTATGATCATTTATACTTTATAGAAAACAAAAAAAGTCTCAAACCACTAAACCAACTTCACTTTATAAAAATAATTAACATGGATGTTTTTAATGTTGATAGTATGTTATATCACAAATAAATTTAATTTCAACTTAATAAATAATCTTGTATTATTAGTTTTATTTAATATAAAATAATATTTTGTTATATATTCGGGAATATTTTTAAAAATAAGGCATATAGTGAAAATTAGTAAACTCACATTGTAAGACAATGTATAATGTGATCATGATACTCAACTGTTTATTTACATCCGTATAAATCCATTTCAAAATTGATAATGTGACTCGAATTTTAAAAGTCTACTAAATTAGAAAATTAGTTATGGATATGATTTGTACAAAAATTAAAGTTATATTTGGTATAGTTTTTGCTTTTGTTACTTTTTTTACTTATTTAAAAATATTTTATAAATAAACTATTATTCATTAGTTTTAATTAAAAAAAGCTTATAAAAGTACTAAATACTTTCAAAAAGTTATAAAAATACTTCTAAAATTTTTAAAGTCTGAAAACTGTTTTTTAACTTTTAAAAATCATGCTAAACATGGTCTCAGCTACTTGAAACCAAATCAAAAGAAAAGAAAACTCAAAATCTATTTACTCATAAAAAATAAAAATAAAATAAAAAAACCTGTCTAGATGTGCTATGAACATAATCATACAAGGTCATGTTCAAAAATTTCATGGTGGGATTTACATGAATCAAACGTACATGAAAATTGCCTACGAGCAGAACCTAATAAAGAAGATAATTCCATATGTTCATCAACGAAAGGAGGTTTTGACGGCGCTGGCAATTCTATGTTTCTCTCTTTAAGCATCTGATTTACCACTGCCATGTCTGGACGTCTAGAGGGTGATACTTGGGTACACAAAAGGCCTATTTGAACAATTCTTATTGCTTCTTCAATATCTTCAATCCCCATTGCTTTATCTACAATTTCTGATACTGAATTTGTTTGAAAGTGGTTCCAAGCCTATACATAAAGAAAGAAAATTTTCTCAGCAAAATTAAGAAAATCAAACATTAAATAATACATATTAGGCGTAAATCATACACCTACATGATTGACGAGACTTTCAAAAGATGATCCGGGTGGCTTAAATTTGTTGTTTCTAACCCCACTTACTATCTCCAGCATAACAACACCGAAGCTGTACACATCAACTTTATCAGTTAGTCGTCCATGAGCAAGGTATTCAGGAGCCATGTACCCTCTACAAAACCATCCAAAAAGAGAGCGAGTTTTAATTAATCAATCTATCATAACTGAGTTAGATTAAAGCTTTTAGGCCAAAATAACTGAATTTGCATAAATATATATGACATATTTACTTACAGTGTTCCTGCAATGGCGGTGCTAACAAGGCTTTTGTCACATGAATAGAACCTTGCCAGGCCAAAATCTGCAATCTTCGGTCTGTATTTTATGTCTAATAAAATGTTACTTGCTTTGATGTCTCTGTGGACTATTCTCATTTGAGAGTCTTTATGGAGGTACTTCAAACCTTCGGCTGTTCCTTTGATAATTCCAAGCCTCTTTTTCCAGTCTAATTCTTTCTTCTTCTCTGGATCTTCCTTCCGTAGGTAGCACAAAATCAGCAAAGTTAGTATTATGAAAAAATAAATTTGAATCCAACGAAACTACTTAAGGTTTTGCACTTTGCAAATTGCAATGCACAGTCATCCTCAGGTTATATACCATGCAGTACTAGATTATCAATTGATTGATGTTATTTCAAAAGGTAAAAAGGGCTTACCAAATAAAATAAGGTCTAGGCTTCTGTTTACGAGAAATTCATAGACAATGAAGCTGTCTGTTTCTGTGAAGCAGCAACCAAGGAATCGGACCAAGTTTCTATGTTGGGCCTTACTTATAATATCCATTTCATTGCAAACCTCCTCAGTTCGACCCTTACCCCTTGCAAATAAACGTTTTATAGCAATTTCTCTTCCATCAGCCAAGATTCCCTGCAAAAATATGCAGTAGTTCTAGAAACCAAGCAATACAATAGGAAAACGACAGCGCAAGTATAATGACACAGACATATTCAAATACCTTAAACACTTCGCCATAGCCTCCTTGGCCAAGCCTGAAGGCTTCATTGAAACTCTCAGTTGCTTTCTCAAGCGTTGAGTAGCTGAACTGCAAGAAGTTTATGCTCCTCTTTAGCACTGATAAATCCGTTTGTGTTCCTTTATGCAGATTATGTTAAGGTATCAACTTACTGAATAACTTGTCCATATAATAATACTACTATTATGAATTTGAGGAGAAAAAGCTGTTTTGATCATTACCAATATTTGATTGGCTCCGGGGATTTCTCCGTTTGTAAGTAGTTTTACCCACAAAGAATCCAATTATAATCATCAGCGCGCCGACAGCAAGTCCACCAAGAACATAGGATGTGTACCTTAAGATGGATTCTGCAGTGAATTCAGGAAATGGATAGTGCATGAAAGTATTAGTCAACTGCCAAATCAGATTGGGCAGTGAGCCCTGATTCTACCTAAAAAAAATTATGAAATTAAAACATCTGTTTGGTCTGTCAAAAACATGTAATTATGATGATGGTATATCATTAACTCCTACATAAATGCTATGGCTTATGATTCAAAGAGACAAAGAAGAGGAAGGGGAACAGAAAAACAGTAGTTGGTAGAAAATTTTAGATCATCTGTATCAAACAATGTTACTGCTAAGTCCTAGATGACCCATTTGGCATATCTATCTAGACAAACTCTATACTACTAAGGTTCAATAACTTAAACTAACCTCTGAAATTATCCTTGTCATCAGGTTTGTTTCCAAAATCATAATCAGAGTAACGCAGAACACAGCCGGAATTGAAGACGCGAGCCTCAGTAGAAGGCAGGCATGAAGAGCAACCTTGGGCTGCATTTGCCAGGCATGCAGAGCACATGTCAGGGTCTATAGTCTTCCAGCAATTAGCCATTGCAAAAACAAATAAATCAGGCGGCGATCTTTGGTATGCCACTGCAAATCCATTATTGCTCGCAGCCATTCTTGCCAAGTCATTAACCACTTTCCTTGCTGTGGCACCGAAAAGCGGCCTGTCATCAACACTAGCACTGCAACTCTGTTCCAACCCCACAAAGAAGAAGAGCCAAACGAAATTAAACACTATCACAAGGCTTAACTATGATGACAATATAAATGTCCTCGGTTTCATGAGTCCTTCGTTTAATAAAAAGAAAATCAACAATTGAGGTTCCCAATCGTCGACATGAATTTAGCTATAGGATATATAATTAAAAACAAAAACTTTTTATCCAAATCCGGGCTCAGTTCATCAAATATACGCTGTACCCTATTAATCAAAATCAATCAGGTTGCAAAAAAGAAAAAAAGATTCAAAATTACCCTAAGATCATCAGGTTCAATGGTGTCTCGGAAGAAGCTGTAATTCTCAGCCCTGATAAAGCATCCATCGAAAAAAACACGACCCCCAGTGGCCGGAAAGCAACCAGGCAAGACATTTTTGATGGCATCGAAGCAGTGTTTACAATCGTCGCTTGAAAGATCCCCCATGCACTGAGCAAACACGTAGAGGCGGTCAGGCCGCTCACCCATTTCCCTAAAAGCAAACAGACTGCGTGACATATTTTCTTCCATCTCTGCCACCATCTTGTTGTAGTTATCCACGTAATTGGTTGGGTTAAGCACGTGAGTTTGCCTGCATGAGCGCGCCATTAGCTCTGTTCGAGGTTTTGCACGTGACAAATGTACAAGAAAGAGGACAACAATGAAGAAGATGCACAAAACAGAGGCTGCCATACAAGAGATAGAGACAGAGGCATGGATGTAGATGCAGAGGTAGATCAAAGAGAGAGATGGGATTTTTATTTTATTTTTATTTTTATTGTTTTTGATTATAATGATTTTTTTTTCTTGCTTTTTTTATTCGTTATTTTTAGGTTGGTTATGTGTGCGCGTAGCTGATGGGAGGAAGTTTTTTTGTTTTTTGAGATTAAGTTTTGGTGGCAAAACGAACACAAAGAAACTGAAAAAGAAAAAGAAAGTTAGAAAAGTTGATAATATGGACCTGTCTGAGAAAGAAGTAGGAGAGCCTAAACGCGCATATACAACTCAGTTTTACAAATAATCACACTGCTTACTGCTCAGCCCTGGTTTGTCTTCTGTTTTCTCTGTTATATCCTCAAATATCGTCAGCAAAATATTTAAAAAAATTCAATTTGCTAAAAATAAAATATATTAAAAATTATTGGTTGAGACACGTGTAAGTTAATATTGTTTTTTTTTTTTATTTCATGGTTAATTTAATTTAATTCAATTCATGTTTAATGGATTTAAATTCAGCTATAAATTTTAAAAAAATTAATAAATTTTTATAAAATTTTATGAACTCTATATATAATATATAAAAATTTAATAAAATTCATAAAAAATGAGTAGAATTTTAGTTAAACTATTTTATTTATAAAAAATATTTATAAATTTTTTATTTTTTTAAATCTTTTAAAATTAATAATTTTAAAATTTTAAATGACTTTTAAAAAGTTTTAATTGAATACACATGTATTTTAATAGACATTTATAAAATCTATTAAAATATAAATTGAATACTTCAAAAATTTTAAATTATTTTAAAATCTAACAAATTTAAATTGAATACATCTCCTAAAACTGTTTTTTTTTTTTCCTTTTTGTCTGAACTTGGGGATTCAATCAATTAAAAATTTTGTTTTCAACGTTAGCTATGGAGCAAGGGAGAGGATCAAGGTACGATAAAATAAAATAAATAAACTCGTAGAATAGTTACATATCGACATTGTGACAGTATAATATAAAATTAGATTGTTTTATGAAATAAAGAAATTTATATAAATTGAAAATTCAAAGAGGTTTCATTTTAATACCGATCGGCCACCGAACCGCGATTTCAGTGTCCGTATGTATGTGTATTTATACCAGGGAGAGAGATTTGAGTTACTTGCCCCTGAATCTGTTTTTGGCTGTTTCAATCTGATTTTCTTGGAACAAGAATCGGCAATAACTTTTCATTGGAAAATTCTGACAGACCGCGAGGGGGACAACTCGCATAGAGAGATATCAAGAAAGAAGCAGGGGTTGTGCTCTATATGCTCAATCGGGAGCTTAGATTTTATTTTTCATCTGACTTTATGTTTTCATGGGCTTGGCGCGAGAGAGGTAGACTCTATTGGCGGTCTTGATCCTTCAAAAAAACAAAATTGTCCTCTTTGTAAAAAATAAAGAATATTTAGCGTGTGTTACCAACAAAATAAATATATATATATATATATATATTTAGCATCTATATCTCCCCAACTATTCAAAACTATTCATTAAGACGGAGCAAAACTAAATTAAATTGTTCAAACCTATATAAACTTTATTTTTTATTTGGTTTATAAAAAATAAACGGTTTGATTCGGTTTGTTATATAAAAAAATTATAACTAACAGTTTAGTTTACGGTTTTGATTATTTTTAAACTGAACCAATCAAAACTACCTATTAATATATAATATATTTTATTATTAATGATAACTTTTTTTTTTATGTTTGAGATATATTATGTAATTTTTAATTTGTATTTTGAATTGTAATATTTTTAGTTTGAACTTAATACTGTAATTTTAAATTAGTTTGGACTTTAAAATTTGGACTATATTATTAATTAAGTTTTGATTGTAGAATTAAATGATGGATTCATATTTTAATTAGAATTTAGACTATAATATTAAGATGAATAATTGAATTGATACTTCATTAATAATAATATTATTTAACTTTTAATTGATTTGTAATTTATGATATAAATGGAAATGAAATGAAAAATTATATGCAAGTCTATAACAATAACAAATAGATCGAGGTGAAAACCGTTCAACTGCACTATATTATACCGTTAATAAATAGTATAGTTTGATCTTAATAGTTTTACCATGTAATTTAGTTTATTGCTAAACCGGCTTTATTTAAATTATTATAAAAAAACAAACCTGCTAAAATCAGACCGCACGCCACCTCTACTATGCAGTATCCAATTATTAAAAGCTATGCAAAATTTAAAACTAATGTAATTTTTGAATGATGATAATGTATTCATTTTATTATTAAAAATGAGACAATCATATGAAATAACAATAACATTCTAATTATTTGGATGATGTTTTTTATTACAAAAATATACTACAAATTAAAAACTAAGTATCACAAAATAATAGATAATAAATTATATAATATTATATATTATGCTATGTTGCAGTTTGACAAAATCAGTGAATTCTAATAAGGGTTGAAGATTGAGTATGCAGATAGTATTTTTTGCTTTTTGATTCCATCTTTTTAGCAATTTTGAAGCATAATGCAATATACATATCAAAATTTGTTATAGCATTTTTAATAGGCTTTTTAAAAATTTAATATAATTATTTTTAAAAAAACTTGTTTTTTCATAATTTATTTAGATTTTCTTAATTAAAAAAAAAGTAAGATATTGTTTTTCAAATATAAAAAGTCAAACATATTGTCTATCTAAAATTTTTAATAAATTCATTTAATCTATAATTTTCTATGTGCATTTATATTCAAATTTATTAATTTCAATTTTATATTTTAATTTTTTTAAATTCTATGGTACATGGAGGAGAAAAAACGTGAATTATAAATGTTTTATGAAGATATGCAAAATAAAAAGAATTATATAAAGTGCTACTGAAGTTAAATAATTTATAAATTATACTCGATAAAATAAATAATTATATTGAAAATGCTTTTAGATTATTTGATTTTGTAATTTCGTGAATTTATTATCATATAAATACATTATACATGCCTCATAAGTATTAAAAATATATATTTATCATTATTGGTGATCCATCATATATAGTATATGTAATATAGTATGAATTTTATATGTAATATAGTATTTTAATTGGTTAACTTTAAAATGTAGTATTTTAGTTGGTTAATTTTAAAATCTTTACTTTGTTTTAATATTAAAAAATAAAAAAATATTTTTAATTAAAAATTATCACATAAATTCAGTAACACTAATACTTATCATTAATATTGATAAACAACAAAATTTTATATAAAAGACTAAAGTTTTAAAAAATTTAAATTTAAAGATTAAAGTGTAAGAAAAATTCAGGAACTAAAATGGAAAAAACTTAGGGGTGCTAAAAATCCAAAATCAATCGAAAATAATTATGTTTCTTAATAAAATTAGCGAATGGCTAAAAACAAAGGTAAATAATGCATTTATTTAGTATAAATCGTATTTTTATTTTAATAAATTGCAAAGGGAGGATGAGGCGCTTCCACATAAAAAACCTAGCCTTTATGTGCTCGACTTGCTCAGCCACCCCGCCAATGTTCGCCGACCTCTCTCAACCTTAAACCCTTTTCCAAATATCTACCGTCTTTTTTCTCAGCCTTCCGAATTAGCTGTGCTAGTTTAGCTCAAGCTTTTTCGACAAAAGGGAAAGCTAAGAAGACGACCTCCACTATCCGGAACAGTTTGGAAGGAGCCGTGCGTAGATAGGAGCCATTATCTAATACCAGCGTCGAATCTTGGACTATTCGTAAGATCATGATTTTATTTATTTATTTATTTTTAAAAGAATATTTACTGTTTTCGAAGTTTCTTCTGTGGTTGATTGTCAGCAATGGAGGCCTCCAATATTAGAAGCAAATAATATATATATATATATATATTTTTTTTTTCATATTCTATTACATTTTCGTTTTTTGTTTTCATGATCTGGGAACTAGTTAACTCTCTACTTGGCTGTGTTCGTCCAGCATATTGGGCTTCTAGTTTGGTATCTTCTTCTAATTTGATTGTCCAAATACAAATGAGATTTAAAATTTTGGAAGTGGTATCGTTTTAGGTTTCCAAGGGAGAATGAAAGTAAAAAGACATGAATTTTTCACTACGAATAAACAAAACCACAAGACTTATATTACGCAAACTCAAAAATAATTTAAAAGTATAGACAGAAAAAAGAAAAGAAAAAAGGAATGTAAACTATTTTGTTTTAATGGAAGAAGTTGTAAAGCTACCTTGTGTATCATAGTCATTATGCAGTTGATGCAGTGCAGGTCAATAGAATCCGGGCGTACATACAAGTCATAAACTCTCCGTCTCTTCCAGCCTCCATTTGCGTGCTCTTTTTCCCACACAATGAAACATTACAGGCCTCCAGTAAGTTCTATCATACTGCTATTTCTTCAATAAATTTATGTATATATTCATCCTTAAATCAAGAATTCTGCTGTATAGGTTTTTTATTGTTGTTATTATTATTATTATTATTTATAGTTTATTAGACTTCTTTATTAAATTTCGTATGCAAATTTATAGGGAAAGAAAAAGGAAGGGAATGCCGCAAGGTACATTACTAGGTCGCAAGCGGTCAAGCAACTTCAAGTCAATCTCCCCCTTTTCAGGTTAATCTCTCCATCCCGTACATAGGTTATGGTTACTGTATTCCATTATGGAATTGTATAAAGTATTTTGTTTTATGCATTAGGGTTTATATCTTTTATCTGTTCGTATGTGTTGAGGAACAAGATGACTTGTATCTTTTAATTGGTGTTTGAGCTGTTTTAGCCAACTATTCTCTCTATTTTGGATCCTAAAAGAAGATGTATCTGGTCCATATCCATATTGACTATTGGTTTACTTTGCTTTTGGAAAAAGAAGGGTTTTTAAGATTATACACTGATTTGGTTTCGAAAATTGTAGAAAACTATGCATTCTCAAGGGCGTATTCCCCCGGGAGCCAAAGAAGAAGGTGAAAGGAAATCACCACACCTATTATCACCTAAAGGATATTGCATTCCTTCAGCATGAGCCTCTGCTTGAGACATTTAGAGAACAAAGGGCATATGAAAAGAAAATAAAAAAAGCCAAGGCAAAGAAGAATCAAGAACGTGCAAGTCGTCTAGAGCAACGCAAACCGGATTATAAACTTGATAGACTTATTAGGGAAAGGTTTGTTCATCTTTCTTCCTTAAAGATATTTAACATATTTAATATTTATAGGTATGGGTTCCTAACAAATTGTTTTTGGGTATGTTTCGGTTTGTAGGTATCCAAAATTTGTTGATGCACTCAGAGATATGGATGACTGCCTCACTATGGTGCACCTTTTTGCAGCTTTACCTGCATCTGATAGGGAAAAAGTTGAAGTAAAGAGGGTCCATAATTGTCGAAGGTAGATGTTTTGAAACTGTGAGAAATTATTTTAGTTTACAGAAAAATGATAATTATACTTGATACCTTTTGTCATGCTGTCAGCACTTATTTCTAGTTTGTTGTTGACTTTGCTAGGTTAAGTCATGAATGGCAAGCATACATTTCTCGCAGTCATAGATTGCGTAAAGTATTTGTATCTGTTAAAGGCATATATTATCAGGTATCATTTCTTGAGATAAATATGCATATGAATCATGTAAAAACTGTTTTATGTTGTTTTGGATTCATATGTTTGTCTTGTTTGTCTGTGCAGGCAGAAGTTCAGGGGCAAAAGATCACATGGTTGACCCCCCATGCCTTGCAGCAAGTTTTTCCTGATGATATAGATTATACTGTCATGCTTACATATTTGGAATTCAACGAGGTCTCATCTTATGATTGCTTTATTTTTTTGTTCTATTTGACTGATGAGCTTACTCTCGTTACTTGCTTCCTATCTCTTTATATCTCACTTACTCAATTATTTGCGTTTTGTATCTGTTTTTGGTGCAGACTCTTCTTGCCTTTGTGAATTGCCATCTATATCACTCCATAAATGTAACGTATCCACCCATACTTGATCCTAGGTTGGAAGCTTTAGCAGCAGGTATTTATTTGTCTTAAGTTTCTCATTTAGAGATTTAGCATCCCTGAGCTGTGCATATGTTTTCTTTCATTTGAGTGGATTTTTAAGTTAATGCTTCTTTACAATTTGTGCAGATCTTTATGCATTATCAAGATGGTTTGCTGCTACCTCTAGAACCTCCATGGTAGAATCCGAAGTCTCTAGTTTGTCTGGATCTGAACAAGTCAAGGGCGAGCAGAAGACTTCATTAAATGAGTCCGAACTAAGACTTGCCCAACTTCAGCATCAACTCCCTTCCAATGAACCTGGTGCATTAATGCACCTTGTTGAAGATGTTTCTGGTGAGGATGAAGAGGATGAAGATACAAGGGAATGTAAGAAACTCTTCATGAACATGAAATTCTTCTTGAGCCGTGAGGTAAGATCAATTTTTCTGTTGGAAGTCCAAGTATAATGGTCTTTCCATTCCTATTTATTTTTTGTTTTGCAACAACAAAGAGGTTTTGTGATTGAGGTGACAAAGGCAGGATAGTGCAGGAAGTGGATAGAATGATGCAAGAGGAAGCTAATAATTCTTACAATTATAACACTGTTGTTGAATAATGTTTCTTTTTTATTGGATCTATACTGTGATAATCTGTTTTGTTGGTTTGATCAATTTTTTCTATTTCCAGGTTCCTCGAGAGTCGTTGCTTTTTGTTATCCCTGCATTTGGTGGCATGGTATCTTGGGAAGGAGATGGCGCTCCATTTGGTGAAGGTGACGAAAATATCACGCATCAGGTATGCTAGTTGTTTAATACATTGTATATGTGCTGAACTGTAAAAAATTTGATATGTAACATCGCAGTTCTGAGGGATTGCTTTATGTTCAGATTGTTGACAGGCCAACACAGACCCGTCGAATCCTTTCCAGGGAATATGTTCAACCACAATGGATTTTTGATTGTATAAATGCGCGGATCATTTTGCCAACTGAGGGTTATTTGGTTGGAAGGTAATATATTTGGAGAATTTATGAGTTTCTATGTTAACCAACTTGGGTATGCATCATGTTTGAATGGCTTGTCATCGGCCTTGGCTTCACTCATAATGTGTGTTAACAGAGTTATATGTAAATATGCTATATGATTTCTTTGCTTCTGTTTGTTGCAACCTTGTTAGTTAACACTTATGTAGGTTATTAGTAATGAAAACTTTAAATGAAAGAAAGCTTTAAAATTGAAAAATATGGCATTTAGGGTTTAGGTGTGATCTGGGTTTTGTTTGCTCCAAAAATGCTTTAAATCTGCTCCAAAAATACTTATTTTAGATGTATTTTCGAGAATATATTCTCTCATCAGGGACTTACTATTTGGAATTTTTTAGGGACAACGCCTATCTTTTTTTTACACGCGTATCCTTTTAAGAATGTGTTGTCCCAAACAAATTGTCGGATTTTAGTCCCTGATAAGAGAAAAATCATATATTATAGTTTGGACGCAAAAAGAGATAATATTTTTTATAGGCTTAAGGAATAATGCATGTAAGGAGTGAATGAGGGAGAAGATTACATGTATGAGTTCTCAGATAATTGATGTCTTTTGTCAACAGGGTTCCTCCGCCACATTTGTCGCCTTTTGTTGACAATGATGCAGAGGGTTATGTTCCAGATTATGCTGAGACCATCAAAAGATTGCAGTCTGCAGCCAGAAATCAAGTCCTCCCATTACCGGGCATGGGCAAAGATGATTTGGAGGATCCTCAGAATCTACTGGCTGAAGGTGTTATAAATCGAGCTGAGGCTAACGAAGCTGCTGAGAGAAAGCAAAAGGTGGGCATTGTTGGAAGATTTTTTGAATACAAACTAGTAGTGCTCCCGTGTCGGATTGTACTAAAAATCTATTTTTCTGTATATGAAATATAGAAAACTTTGATTGACGATAGCAAATTCTAACTGAATGCAGATAATGACCCTTGAAAAGCAGTATCATGATGTCGGATTGTACTAAAAATCTATTTTTCTGTATATGAAATATAGAAAACTTTGATTGACGATATCAAATTCTAACTGAATGCAGATAATGACCCTTGAAAAGCAGTATCATGATGAATTGAGAAAGGAACTTCAAGGTGTCCCGTATTCTTCATCTGTCTCCAATATGCAAAGTTCTGCTGGGGAGATGGAGGAGGGTAAGGAAGAACCTCTTCCTGATATGCAACAAATTGCCGAGGATACTGCAAACATGTCAAAGGTTGTGATGTCACGTAGAAAGAGGGGTCTTTACGAAGCCATGCAGGTAACCCAAAATGAAGACTTGTGATTATTTCTTCTCAAATAAAGATATATCAGTTTGAATTCTCTGGTTAATGGTTATACAGAAAACAAAGTCAATTGATGGAGTGTTTTCTTTTCCTGGAGGCTTTTATTTTTCATCCTCTTGTACTGTGATGTGGATTTTTAAACTTTCTACTTTCTATGCAGGTTGGCCAAAATAGAAAGCAGTCTCATGTTGCTCGACTCAAGGAACGGAAGGAAAAGATCAAAGAATCTCAGAAATCAAATGGCAATTGAAAATGATCCACTGCAATTTTGTTTAATTTATTGTCTACTTTCTGATATCTGTAATAGCCCGGTAAGAGACCTAGTGAAGTTTCTTTGATGTTACTGAAGCTTTTTAGGTTGACATATTAATGCTGCCAATTAGAATCGTGATTGGCTAAAGTTTTCCAAAAAATATTCGACAATTGCCTTTCAACTTGTATTATTTTTGATACCCACCATTTCATTTGCTTGTTTCATCGTTGTTCTTAATTAGAATCATGAAATTAGACTTGTTCCAAATGATCAGGGACAGAAAAGTCGACCAAGCGTGGGGTGTGGTTGTTTTAAGTAGAGACTGATAAACAATAGTAATTAGCAAGTACGTTTCTGATTTCATTTTTTGGGACTTGCACGTTTGTTTTGGTGAATATGCTCGGGAGAAAAGGAGATCGCAGTTCATAATTACGTAAAATTCATAATAGAAAATCCACTATTTTTATTTGTAAAATTATATATATAAGATGTATTTAATAGTATGATAGTATGTATTTTCACTCAATTTTCTTTAAGAGTGAATTTCATTCGATGCAAAACTCATGAGCTTAAGCTGTAAATACACAAATTTACTTCACACGAACAAAATCGAATAGTGTTAGTCTTTGGCAGGCTGCCATTTTGATAATCTACAAGCTTTTGAATGGATATGTACAAAATAATCAAATTCTCACAAACTGCACAATCACACACCACACGGTCCGCACTCGAATAGGAAAGAGAATCTCTACCTAATTAAATATTACGGATTTCTACTTGGTTTTTTCAACTGCTGGGATCGTCTGGTTTCTTGTTACTCTGTTTTGAGTGGGAAGATTTTCCGGTAATGACTTTCTTGACCTTGGAAATTGAATGCTTGACCTTCGAGCCAACACCCGAAAGGATGTTATGAGATTTCTTGTGTCCTACTTTGACATCAATAATATCTCTGGAGGCCTCTACGATGACCGGTGCATCACTTTCTGGTTCGGACGACCCTCTATGCTCTTCTTCTTCTTCTTCTTCATCTTTTTCAGCTTCACCTTGATATTCTTCTTCTGCTTCTTTACTGCTTTTTACCTCTCTTTCTTCGATCACTCGCTGCTTTGCTTCTTTTGTCGAACTCTGCATGAGTTCAGACAATTTGAGCTTTCCTGCTGATGATGCAGCATTCTCAGCTGTTCTTCCACCCGACTCCCCCATTTCTTCTTCTGTTCCACGTTCCACTTCTTCGATCTCTGTATCCAAAGACGCGTCGTTTTGAGGTTCTGTTTGTTTTGGTTCAATCCTCTGTGTAGTTTCTTCTGTTGGGTCTGGTACCATAGGTGGAAGTTCAACATCTTTCTCGGCAGCTGTGAATCTTGTTGTCTTGCTGTTCTCGTCAAGATCTTCTTCTCTCGGGGTCTGCTTTTCTGACGTTGTATGAGAGCTTTTCTCTGCCTGCTTAATGTCCCGAGTGATTTTTTCGGCTTCTGTCAATCCCAGACCACTTTCTTCTTGTGGAATCTCCATCGTTTCCTGCATATGAGAGAAATTATCAGCCTTCTCTGTAATATTTTGTTTACAAAATCTAATGTTAAAAGTAATGTTTCATGCTAAGAAGGGAATGGCGACTTAATGTAATCTGACCTTTTCCCTTTTGCTTGTGAACTCTGTTGTTCTGTTTTCAAAATTGACTTCATCTTTCTGGTTTTCAGTATCCAAATTCACAGCTTCCTCCTTGACATTTTTCTCCTCTGCTTCAGCTGGAGATTCATCTTCTATTGTTCTATCCTCTATGGAAAGCGGTTCATGGTCCTTGACACTTGTAGCTTCGGATATTATAAGCTTTTCAGTGTTTCCATCTGTCCCTTCCTTTACATCGGCCTCAGACAACTGTGTTATGGATAAACTATAATTATTCAACTTTACAGATTTTAAGGTGTGAGGAAAATAGGAATGAAAGAGGTTTTACTTTACCTCTCTCTGCTGAATCTCAGTTCCATCCGTCTTGTCTCCTGGGTGTTCTTTAGTTTCCGAATCGATTTCTTGATGGCTTTTTTCAGCATTTGCTTCATGAAGAGAAATTGGCTGAGATTCATTTGTAACTTCCTTATCCTCCTTGATCTGTCACATTTGCCACCAAGTTAATACTTTTTCTAACATAGTTACATGTAAATGTACATAAGTATATATATGTGTAAATTTATATATGTATGTGTGTGTGTGTGTAGAGAGAGAGAGAGAGAGAGAGAGAGAGAGAGAGAGAGAGATTTCTAGCTAACCTCTTCATCTAAAATTTCGTTCTTAACGGTTTTATTTGCTTCAATTGTCATATCAGACCGAGACTCTTCAGTCTCCAAATCAGTTTTTACTATCTCAGAATGACTTTTGCCGACTTCTGTATCTTCTGTCTCGGTGAGCACTCCATCATTCTGTACTTTTTCCGAGACAAAATCAGAAGAAATTTCGCTTGAATCAATGTTGAGATTGGAGGTTTCTATAATTTCTCCTCTTGTTTCTGTGGTTTTCTCACTTTTTAATGGAGAACCAAGACCTGCTATCTCTTCTTCTGTCTTCTCAACTGTGGTGGTAATTTCATGCTCTTTATCTTTAGGAAGCAATGCAGATAACGCCGGCAACTGAAGCTGCTCTGGTGATAGCCCAGCAGTAAGAGCCTGATCGGTGATGGTTTCATCTTTTTTGAGAACTTCAATGTTTGAAGAACCGCGCTCAGACACTGTTTTGGACTCTATGACTATTTCTTCAGTGTCATTTTCTCCCAGTATCTGCGCTGTCGGTTCAGAGACTTTGAGCTCACCGGGCTCTTCTTTTTCTACGAATATATATTCTTCTGCTGTCTTCGGAGAGGAATTATCTATTGTGTTCTCATTTGCTTGAATTTCCACTTCTTTCTTGTTTTCTTCTTCTACCTTCTTGGTTGTGGTTGCAGTTTCATCCTCTTGTTCCCTCCGAAGCAATGTGGAAGATGAAACTAGAAGCTGCTCTTTTGATATCTCTTCGGGGTGTGTCTGGCCAGTGACGGTTTTTCCTTTAGTAGCTTTTTCAAATTCTTCAGAATTGGAATTAGTCACTGTTGCAGAAGCGTCTTCTATTTGTTCTTCAGTTTTGGCTGCACCTGAAATTTCCACAACCACTTCTGAGACTTTGACCTCCTTGGGCTCTTCCTTCTGGGTGAATGCTTCTTGTTCCTTTGGAAGAAACGTAGAAGATGGTACTCGAAATTGCTCTCTTGATGTAATCTTGGCAGGGAGAGTCTGATCGGTTATGATTTCATCTTTGCTGACTGCTTCAATGAGTTGGGAATGAGATTTGGACACTGTTTCAGGAGCAATTTCGATATCTTCTTCAGTTTCATTTGTACCCATCTTTTCCACAGCCAATTCAGAGACTTTGAGCTCCTTGTGCTCTTCTTGCTGCAAGAGTGTAGCAGAAGAATCTTCAATGCTCTCATTATCTTGCTTTTCCACTTCATCAGTGCCCTCTTTTTCGGGAGCATTTTCGATATCTTCTTCAGTTTCATCTGTAACCAGCTTTTCCACTTCCAATTCAGAGACTTTGAGCTCCTCGTGCTCTTGTTTCTGCAAGTTTATAGCAGAAGAATCTTCAGTGTTCTCGTTGCCTTGCTTTTCCACTTCCTTCGTGCTCTCTTTGTCGGGAGCATTTTTTATATCTTCGTCAGTTTCATCTGTAACCAGCTTTTCCACGTCCAATTCAGAGACTTTGTGCTCCTTGTGATCTTCTTTCTGCAAGTTTGTAATGGAAGAATCTTCAATGTTCTCATTGTCTTGCTTTTCCACTTCCTTTGTGATCTCTTTTTCAGGAGCATTTTTTATATCTTCAATTTCATCTGCAACCAGCTTTTCCACATCCAGTTCAGAGACTTTGAGCTCCTTGTGCTCTTCTTTCTGAGCAGCAGAAGAATCTTCAATGTTGTCATGACCTTGCTTGTCTACCTCCTGCGAGCTCTCTTTTTCAAACTCCTTGACTGTGGTTTTAGTTTCATGCTCTTGTTCCTCGGCAAAGAATGTGGATGGTTGTACTCGAAGTTCCTCTTCTGATATTCCTGTACTGAGAGCCTGATCATTGACACCTTCGGATGTTGACACTATCTTAGAAGATTCCTTGATTTCTTCTTCAATTTCATCCGTTTCCAGTTTTTCCACAGTTGGTGCTGGCCTAGTTTCATCAATATCTTCAACATCCGAAGCTTTCTTGGTTTCCTGAACTTCATCCAAGTTTTCCACCGTGGCATTCTCTCTTTCTGTGTCTCTGTCATCCAAATTTAGATGTTGAGACACCAAATTAGAGGAACTTTTTTCAAGGTTCAAGCTGTCATCTCTTAGTACACTAGGCTCATATTTGAGCTCGTCTAGATTTCGCTCTTCTGATGCAGTTTCAAATGTATTTACTGTCTCATTGACCAGTTGAGCATCTGCAAGGTTTGTCACAGCTGTTGCCTCTGCTACAATTGCTTTATCCCCTTTGATCTCCTCTTCATACTTTCTTTCTTCAGCGACTGCAACACAAACATCCATGGGCTCCGTTATTTCTTCATCCTGTATCTTTTCTTTATCTGGTGCTTCTGTGACAGAACTTTCTCCCTTGTTGCTCGTGTCTTCTTCGGTCTGTGAATCATTAGGTGGCATTGTCTCTTTGGAGTCTGGTTCTTTTAGATTTTCACCAAGTACTAGCCCAGAATCTTTCTCCTGTTTGACAATTGAAGTTAGAAAAACTTATATACCGAGAAGAAAATCATAAAATGTAGAAATAATGAATGAAGTATTAATGTTGACATTTGGCTAACCTCTCCAATGGACACTGGATGAAATTCTTTCAAGTTGCTTTCTCTTTCTATGACCTGTTCTTCAATGTTTTCACTTTTATCAGCTATCTCAATTTCCTCAGTCACCTATTTAACATTTACAGATATGTCAATACAAACAACATTTGGAGACACTACTATATTTGTGTGAGTTTAAATCCTAACCTCAGTGAGGATAACAGCCTTTATGGTCTCACTTGTGCTTTCTATTTCGCTGATTTGATCTTCAACAATCAATCTGGGCTCTGTTTCCACTTTTATCTCAGTTTCACCATGAAAATTCTGTGCTACTTCTTGTTGTTCAATAGGCACTGGCTCTGTATGGATCTCCTTGGTTAGAGGAAGTGTTTCTTCAATTTTATATTGGCTGGCTGATTCAGAGGTATATGCAAGCATCTGACCAGGATAAAGTGATTCAAGATTCTGGATCCAAGCTAATGAGTTAGACATTTCGTAGTAAAAAATACAGGAAGTAAAATATTTACATGGAAATGAACCATAATTACATTCATACAGAAAACAAATTAGTTGGTCATTTAAGTTGGCATGGACATGGTTGGCATAACAAGAAAGTGACAACAGCAAAAGATGAATTGATGTCTATCATGTCTACCCTTGAAAGTTAGTGGGGAAAAAAAAAAAAAAAAACAACAAAGAGGAAGAAAGAAACTCTAGTTTGTGAACTAAAGGTTAGTGCTGCAATATAGGACTCAGAAGTCAGAAAATGAACTTTAATTAAATCAATCATTAGTTTGCTTACTGTTTAGTCACTAAGAATGAAGGAAGTTATGTTTATCTGACCTCTTCTGTTTGTATTTCATTGGTCTCGGTGTTTTCTGCTTTCAATTCAGTTGCTGTTTTTACCACTTCAGCATCTGATATGCTGGCCTCAAAGTTCTTTTCAGCATGTCCTATTTCTTCTCCACTTTCGCCTGCTACCACTGGGATCTCCTCCTCTCCTATCTTTTCCAAGATTGAATTTTTTTCTTCTGGTATTTCAACATCTACATTGCTTGTCGGAGCCTTCACTTCAGGAGCAATATCAGAATTTTGAATATGCTCCTTGTTCTCTGGTTCAGCTTCACTCATGTCTGTTTCTTCGATCACAGTTCCAGTTGAGACAGTCTCTTTGTCCTGGAATTTTTCTTCAATTATTTTCTCCGAGACCTCAGCTACAAGGGAAGAGCTTTGGACAAGAATTTTGTTGTTTTGTTCTGCAATTTTTTCTTCCTCCAAAGCTTCTGTGGTAATTGCAGCATAGAGCTCCTTATTTGACCTCTCACTGTCCTCTAAGGTATCATGTTTTATCTCCTCTGTCAAATCTGTTACTTCATCTCCTGCAGGAGTATCATCTAACCTCTCCTCAGCTTCATTTATCAAGAGATCAGCTTCCGGTATGTCACGTGGGGATGTCTCACTAGTGTCATTCTTTTTTTCCTCAATTTGAGTATCAATGCTTTCTTCCTCTTTATCCTCTATTTTTTTTCCATGAACATTTGCTGCAGCTAGAATCTCCTCCCCATTCTCTTTGTCCTCTGGTGCAGAACCCTTTTTTTCAGGATCAGGAGTATAACTTTTCACCTGGTCCTTTTCTTCTGGTTCGCCTTTCTTCAAATCTATTTCTTCACTCACAGTTCCAGCTGACACAGAGTTGGAATTATATACAGTAGGTTCTATCTCCTTAATTTCTTCTCCAATCTCTTTCTCAGGCTTAGTGACCTCTGACACAAAGGAAGAATCTTGAACAAGGATTGTGTTGCATTCTTCTGCATGTGTTTCTGCCTCTGTAGCTTCTATGGTTCTCATAGTATCCAGGTCCTTATACAACTCTATGTTCTTCTCTAAGGTTACATCAAGTTGTTCCTTGGAATCCAATTCTGTGTCCTTTCTCTATTATACAGATAAAATTGTAATGTTAGCTACTGAAAACTATCCAAAAAAAAAATAAAATAAAACATATTTAAATTTTGTATACAAACTCACCTCCTCCTTTAAATTCAACAAAGCATTTTTGTCGTCCTTCAAGATTTCCTGAGCTTTTTCTCCTCCTGGAAATGAAGAAGAGGTTTCGGATACTTCTTGCTCCCCTAACTCTTGTTCCTCTATACTTGTACTTAAAGGTGCTGTCTGTATTCCAACCAAAACCTATCAGAACAAGTAAAGATTTTTTTTGATATTCTAGAAACCAAACAATATAATGTCTTCTATAATGATAAAAAATGTAAACAGGTTACCTTATCTTCTTTTGTGTTCTCTTCATGTTGTTCTTTATTAGAAGATTCTGGAGAATAATCCTCGACACTATCTGTTTCTCTGGTTTCTTCCAATGCATGTCCTATTTTTTCTCCACTTTCAGCTATTGCTGAGATCTCTTTCTCCCCATTCTGTTCTGTGTTTGAATTTTCCTCTTGTTTTATTTCAATATCTGGACTGCTTGCCAGACCCTTCCCATCAGGTTCGGTATTAGAATTTCTAACCTGCTCATTGTTTTCTAGTTCAGCCTCCTTCAAGCCTGTTTCTTCAATTGGAATTCCTGTTGGGTCAGAGCTAGAGTTGCTTACAACAGGTGCTTTGTCCTGTATCACATCTTCAATTACTTTTTCAGAGACCTCAACTACAGAGGAAGAGTTACTTTCTTCTGAAAGTTTTTCTCCTCCTAAAGCTTCTTTGGTTATTGTAGCATAGGGAACCTTGTTTGGCCCTGCACTGTCCTCCAAGATCTCAAGTTTTGTTTCCTCTTCCAAATTTGTTACCTCATCTGTTCTCTCTGCAGCTTCAGTTGTCAAGTGATCATCTCCCGGTATGCCATGCAAGGCTGTCTCACTAGTGGTTATCTTCTTTTCCTCTTCAGTTTCTGCATCATTGTTATCCTTCACTTTCTCCTCTGTTTTCTCTCCACCATGATATGCTGCTGTTAGAATCTCCTCGCTATTATGTTCTGTGCTTGAATTTTCTTCTGGCTTTACGTCAAATGTGGCACTGCTTGCAGAATCATCAGGTGCAATAGTACAACTTTTCATCTGTCCCTTGTCTTCTAGTTCGCCTTTCTTCAACCATGTTTCCTCACTCACAGTTCCAGTTGATGTCTCATTAGAGGCTATATTTTCTTCCTCTTCAATTTGAGTATCAATGATTTCCTCCACTTTAGCCTCTAGTTTTTCTCCTTGACCATTTGATGCTGTTAGAATCTCCTCGATAATCTCTTCTATGCTGGAATTTTCCTCTGGCTTTACATCAAATGTGGCGCTGCTCGCAGAATCCTTTTCTTCAGGTGCAATAGTATAACTTTTCACCTGTTCCTCGTCTTCTGGTTCGTCGTGCTTCAACGCTGTTTCCTCACTCACAGTTCCAGCTGGTGTCTCATTAGAGGCTATCTTTTCTTCTTCTTCAGTTTGAGTACCAATGCTTTCCTCCACTTTATCCTCTCTTGTTTCTCCATAATCATTTGCTCCTGTTAGAATCTCCTCTCTTTTCTCTTCTGTGCTGGAATTTTCCTCTAGATTTACATCATATGTGGAGCTGCTCGCGGAATCCTTTTGTTCAGGTGCAATAGTATAACTTTTCACCTGCTTCTCGTCTTCTGGTTCTCCATGCTTCAACGCTGTTTCCTCAGTCACAGTTCCAGCTGGTGTCTCATTGGTCGTTATCTTTTCTTCCTCTTCAGTTCGAGTATCAATGCTTTCCTCCACTTTATCCTCTATTTTGTCTCCATGATCACTTTCTGCTGTTAAAATTTCCTCCCTAATCTCTTCTGAGCTGGAACTTTCCTCTGGCTTTACATCAAATGTGGCACTGCTTGCAGAACCCTTTTCTTCAGCTTCAATAGTAAAGCTGTTCACCTGTTCCTTGTCTTCTAGTTCACCTTTCAAGCCTGATTCATCAATCACAATCCCATCTGACACAGACTTGGAATTATATACAGCAGATTCTTTCTCTTCACTTTCTTCTTCAATCACTTTCTCAGAGACATCAGATATAACGGAAGAATCTTGACTAAGGACTTTTTTGTCTTCCTCTGCATTTGTTTCTTTCTCTGGAGCTTCTTCGTGTCTCGTAGTATAGAGGTCCTTATTTGGCTCTATGTTCTCCTCTAAGGTTTCGAATTTTGTTTCCACTCTCAAATCAGTTCCCTCAAGCTGTTCCTTGGAATCCAAATCTGTGGTCTTTCTCTATTACATGGACAAAACTTTAAAGTTAACAACTGAGAAACATCAAAACATAAAAAATAAAAAAATTAAACATCTGCCACATTCAGATTTTGAACATAAACTCACTTCCTCCTCTAAATTGGTCACGGCATTTTTGTCATCCATCAAGATTTCTTTAATTGTTTCTTCTTGTAGCAATGAAGAAGAGATTTCTGAAATGTCCTGTTCCTCCAACTCTTGTTTCCGTATTGTTGTGTTTGCAGATGTTGTATCCACTCCAACTATTACCTAAAGAACAACAAGTAAAAAAAACATATGATTAATATTCTATAAAAAAAAAAGGAAAAAAAAAAAAGCCAATACTGTGTCTTTTATGGTGTTAAAAAAGTAGATTGATAACCTTATCATCATAGGTGCCCTCTTCAAGTTGTTCTTCATTAGCAAATTCTGGAGAGTAATCCTTGATGCTATGCGTTTCGGTGGTTTCTTGGCCTTCAATACTAATCTCCAAAGCCTAATGAAAAATGAAAGTTTCTAAACATCAGGATATGAGGTGCAGTGCAGCAGTACAATTACAAGATAAAGACTGCAAAAACTAAAATTATCTGCTTTCTATATGTTTAGTAGATGGAAAAAGAAGAAATATATTTGGTGTTTAAAAACAACGAGAACAAAGTTTACCGACCTTAACAGTTTTGTCAGAGTGCTCTTTTGCACTATAAGATTGAGAATAGAAGTGTATTAAACTGATTTAGTTTAATAGCGACGTTATAATTATAGTGTGAAATGAGTTATCCTTCTGACCTCTTTTGTTGGAAGTTCATCATTCTTGTTGGTATTTGCTTCCAATTCGACAGCTGTGTCTACTTCACTTTTCAAGCTTCCTTCAGAGTTATTATCAGAATCTTTATATTCCTGGATAGCCTTTTCACTATCTATGCATGTATCAACTGCATTTTTAGTTGAGACTTCAATAGATAGCTTTTCATCTTTCAAAATCTCCGAGCTAGAAACCTCATTTCCATATGCAAAATCAGTAGCTTCTTCCATCTTTAAAGTTCCCACATCTCCTGATTCAGAGTTATTTATGTCATTGATTAGCTCAGCTGATATATGCAGCTCTTGATCCCTCTGCTTTTGGACTAATTCGTTTTCAGTTTCTTTCACAATGTCATAAGTTTCCAATTTAGAAACATCATATGGTTCAGCAGACTCATCCTCATCTATCAACTGTAACTCTTCTTCTTTTGGTTTGGCGGAAGGAGTTTTTGCACTTTCATGGTGGGTTTCGTCTCTTGCAGGAGTCTCCTCTGATAAATCACTTGCTTCAATCGTCAAGGCTTCATTTTTTATGGATGGAACTATAGAAGAATCTTGGAGAATATCTTCTGGTACATCATCTAAGATTGTCTCGCTATTGGCTCTCTTTTCTTCGTTTTCAATTCTTGGAGTGGGTGGTTTGTCTATTCGTTCCACACTTTCACATGCTGGGATCTCCTCCTCACTCTCTTCTGTGCTTGACTTTTGCTCTTGTTGTACTTCAGAATCTACATTGCTCGTCAATTCCTTCTCTTCAAGAGCAATGTCGGAATATATAACCTGATCCTTGTTATCTGGTTTGGTCTCCTTTTCTTCTCTAACAATTGTGTCTGGCACAGAGTCAGAGTTATTTATGGTAACTCCTTTGTCCTGAATTTCTTCTTCAACTACTTTCTCATTAGTCTCAGACGCAACCAAGGAATTTTGATCAAAGGTTTCTTTGCTTTCTTCTGCAAGTATTTCTTCCTCTAAATGTTCTGTGGTTTCTGTAGCATAGTTATCCTTATCAGGCTCTGTGCTGTCTCCAGGTTCTTTTTCCACTGTCAAATCTGTTGCCACATCCAGTTTATTGAATTCAGAATTTTTGTTTTCTTTCTGCACAGAGATGGAAATTTTAAATTAACAAACTCAAAAGCTAATTAAAAATTTTGTAAAACCAATTAAAAATTTTGTATATAAGCTGACCTCTTCCTTTGAATCTATTGCATTGTTTTCATCTCCCTTTGAGCTATCTTCAACTGTTTCTTCTATTGCGAATGAAGAAGAGAGCTCTGAGATTGTCTGTTCCTCTAAGTTATGATCCCCTGTTTTTGTACTTAAAGGTGCTACCTCCAATGCAGTAAACTCCTAAAGAAAGGTAAGAAAGGAAGAAACAGAAAAGAAAAAAAGAAAAAAGAAAAAAGAAAAAAAAGAAAACAAGGTCTTTTACATTTGGAAGATACAACAACGATTTTCTCTTTTAAAGCTTTAACTTGTAAAACAAGTAAACCTTATGTTCTTTGGAATTCTCTTCGGTTGGTCTTTTGTTAGTAAATTCCTCTGAAATCTGTTCTTCAGTTTCTTGCCCTGCTACAGTGGTCTCTAGCACCTATGAAAGAAGTTTCCAAAGGATTTGAGAATGAGGCATGTATAGCATTTATTATGATAAAGAAGGAATTTACCAAAAAAAAAGAAAAATATACTGATAAAGAAGGAACTCATTAGCCCTTTTTTCTTTGTGGCCTCCAAATTATCTTTTTTTCCAGCCTCTAATTGGTGTTAATGGGAGTTCATAATTGGTTCCAGATATATAAAATTTAGTACCAAATATTCCAGGAAGAAAATGAATAAATCATAAAAAGAAAAACAAATATTTATAATAAAAAAGAAAATTTAACATAAGAACTAAGTTTGACAAAATTTGACAATTTTATGATTCTGCAACTTGGCCATTGACATAATCCACGTACTTAGATCAAAAGAACAAATGCATGCACCAATATATCAAAGTTACGTTCTCGTCTTACCTCCTTTCTTGTGGAATCTACATTGTCCAAATTTTCTGTATTTTCTTCTTTCTTTTCTGTAACTGGGGTTTCTTCTGGTTCATCTTTTTGCAGGGCCTTTTCTGAATCTTCTTCACCTTTTGATTCTACCTTTACTGTCTTCTCTATAGCTTCAACTATGTCATGTTCATCATCGTTGGCCAATTCAGCTGCAAACATGTCAACTCTCTTCTCCTCTATTGAAGCTTTGGTTGAAACGAGGTCCTCAGCTTCTTCCTCCCTAACTTCTTGTTTCACTGATGAAACATCGGCTGATCTTTCAACATGCTCACTTGCTTCACATGATATGCTTTCACCTGCTCCAACTGTTTCTGACTCCTCAACAATCTGCATAACAAATTAAGTTTTAAGTAAAAGCAAACGAACAAGCTAAAATCTGCCAAAGAAATCCACTTAAGCTTGAAATTTTTTGGGTAAGACCTCACCTCTTCTTTTGACATCTCTGCTTCATATTTATCAACTTCAAATGTTTCTGTTGAAACATCTTGAATATCTTCTGGTGAGAGCTCATTTATATTGCCTTCTTTATTGATCTTTCTACTGCTTTCCTCTTCTTTTAGCTTCCCTGCATCATTTTCATCTTCTTGTTCTTCTGTGACATCTTTTCCTGTTATCTCTGGTCCATTACTCTCTTCTTCGATACAGGTAGTTGTTATGGCATCATCTTTTGAAGCTGCTATTTCTTGCTGCTCAGCAATCGCATTCAATTCAAGCTTCTTATTTTCAGGTTCATTTTGCTGTACTAAGATAGGCTGCTCTATGCGTCCATCGTGTTCTGTTGATTCCAGTTCTTTGTCGTCTTCTGCTTGGATGAGTTTGGAAGATGTAATGTCTTCAGCCACCACAACTGTAGATTCTTCCATATCGCTTGCCTCCCCAACTTCAGCCTCAGTTACATCCAGCCTCTCATCTTTCAATTGTATACCTTCTTCATGCATTATGGATGGAGCATCAAACTTTTCTTCTGAAATCTCATCGTTGTTAATGTTTCCACTTGATGTGACACTGGTCAGGGAAGCTTTCTCAAGGAAATCACTTTGGTTTGTAACATCTAGTGTGCTCTCTTTGGCAATATTGAGTATCTCAGGCGCTCCATCTTTCTCTTGCTCAGGAGCTCCATCTTTCTCTTGCTCGATTGATTCAATTGCATCTTGGATAATCACTTTGCATGAAGCAATTGGGGCCTCATTATGTTTCTCCTCTTCTTCAAATCTAGCTTCTTGTTCAGATGCCTTTTCAAGTTTGTCGGTTGCAGTGTCTCCACTTTTGAAAGTTTCTTCTTCATCATCCTGTGTTTTTTGACTTGCAGCTACATTTGGGATTGAGGCATTTGCAAAGCTATTATCTGTGATTTTATCTTTATCATCCTTCTCAATTTCTGTTTCTTTGCTAGACCCAATTGCTTCAGGATCCTTTTCCTCATCTGCCAAAACAAAGGATTTCTCTGCTTCCTTGTTCAGTACTCCTGTGAAGCTTCTTTCTTGTCCAATCTCTTCGGCATCAGTAGTACTGGAGGTATTGTCTACATTGAGGACTTCTTTACCGGATAAACTAGTACTCTTGTCCTCCACTGTCTCTTGTTTTTCATCTTCTTCTGAGCCCTTGATCTCCTTTTCAATACTATGTTGGCTTTCTTCAGTTGAAGCCTGTTGATTCGAGATTACTCCAATATGATGCTCCACTGCTATCTTATTCTCTGCAGCTTCCTCTCTATCAATCTCAATTCCTGTTTCTCCGGTCTTTGCCACCTCTCGACTGCTATCTATTGCTTCCAGAATACCATGGCTTTTGTTATCCTGTTCAGCTGTTGTGATTTTCTCTTCTGTCTGTTCATTTTCTTCTCTTCTTCTTTCTTCTGAAGTCTCCAATTGTTCTCCTTTCTGAAGCTGCTTTTCATTCTCTGGCTTCTCTCTTTCTGATTCAATTGGTTCATCAGCCTGGTAATGTTCCATGCTACTCACGTTTTCATTGGCAACCTTGGGAGCTGAGAATGGTTCTAAAAAATTTCCACTCTCTGACGTCCCAAAGGTGCTATTGATTATATCTTTTGTGGTTTCAAGCTGAACAGTCGCAGTTAAGTATGAGACTTCCACATCTCTTTGCTGCATAAAGAAGAAATTGGTAATAAGAATTATATTAGAGATAACATCTTTCTTTTTTTCTTTATGTTCAACAACAATGTGGTTGATGCTAATTTCTTTGGTAAATGTTGCTTTTTAGCAGCTTCTACTTTCAAGTCTTACATAGTTATAATTGTTTCTTTATTTCTTTCTTTAATTAGTTTATTGTGCGCATGTATATATGTCAAAATATCAACGTTTCAGTTCCTAATAGGCACTGTTATCCTCTCAAATTTATATATTTATAGGAAATCTAAAAAAGTTATTTAAGGTACATATTAATTTCCTACATCTTAAGGCCATAATATATATATATATATATATATATATATATATATATGAATTCCCTACATCTTGTCCTTCAATGTCAAGTATAAAGGTTGGTGCTTCTCTGGGCAAAAGAAGTAGAATCTATAAGATCTATGGTCCTGAGAAATTGGAACTCTTGTAATAAGAAAATATATATTTGTAAAATAAAAATAAAAAGTAACAATAAAAAAAAGTATTTTCTTGTTAAATATTCTGATCCAGATTCCAGAGTTACCTTTTCTTACTATGTCGTGTAAAGAAATGAAATCTAAACCAAATCTGCTTTAATGAGAAAGAAAACATGAAAAGCTGCAACTTTTTAGTTTCCGGCAGTGCAAAGATTAACAAGCTTCGAACTTAATCATGTTATTGAATTTAGCATCCACTTTATTGAGTTCTACTTGTATGATCATTATTATTTGATTAACTGACATAAATTTTCTCATTTTGAAATCAAAATTGCAAAAAGTTTCTTAAAAAATAGTTCAGAAAGTAAAGTAAGATGTTACACACTCTAGTACATGATCCTGCAAACTTTACCTATTACCGCAAATGCTATTCTTGTTCGAAAGATCAAACAATTATGTGATTCAATTGTGAAACAACTATTTTGGAAATTTATTATAGAAGAAAGAACATGATCATGCAGCAAAACACAGGAAAATCAATCTGAATAGGTAGACAGTGAGTTAGCATACCGTATGAGATATAGATTCTGCAATACCAGCTTCAGTAGCCATTTTATATGAAGAGCTAGTTGAATCCAAAGTGAAACAGCATGAAGAAACTCTGTTTTGATCCAAAATATATTAAAACCAGTTTAATTTCCTCACTGTTGCTGAAAATTCTTGTAGCTTTAAGCTGATCTTTTTTGGATGCAATGTCTCTCTCTTTTTTTTTGAATTAGCTCTATGATTTGAATCTGTTTGATCATTATATATGCATAGTAACCTAGTTGAAAGTAATGCTGCTAAAAAGTAGGCAGCAACTGACAACAGGCCACTTGTTATATGCTAATCTATTGATGAGTTGGCCACTAATGCAATGGTCCTACTGATTGATCACTCACATGCCCTTAAGTAATCCATCTTTAGTGAAAATTCCAGAATATTACATGAATTACTACTGCTCTAAAAACTTAATTTTTTAACTTTGACATTATTATATCCATTTCGTATGGTATAAGTTTTTGACTTAAGCTTTCTCTAAGACTCCGCCTCCCTTTTTTTTTGGACTCGTTTTTGAGTCCCATGTATTTTTACTTTTTGGATAAAGTGATTGAGTTTTGAATATTGGAACTTTAAAAAAAAAAAAAATATATTCTCGTACTAAAGTGAATTACCACTTTTTTTAAAAATTTAAGAAATTAAGAGGTGGATCATAATTTCTTTTATATTTTTTTCTAACATAATTAACATGGTTATTTCTCAAGTCATATAAATGTTTAGAGATAAATATCTTGCATAATAGATCTTCATATTTTCCATTTTGGGTTCACGGAAGCAGAAATCACTCCCCTAGAGTTGGACTGGCAACATATATTGTAATTATTTTTTATCTTCTTTTGGTTCTGTCATTTTTCAAATATGTTATGCCTGAAATATGCAGCATTAAATTAAGCTCAGCTAAATATTAATTGAGAGGTACTTTTTTTTTCCTCAGATAATTATTGAAAGGAATTGAAAGCTTACGCACCAGTTCTTACTTGATGGGAACTAATCTCGAGGCTTTGGTGTGAGAATAACATACATAAGGAGGAAGTTATTCACCCTGATTGAAAGCTTGTGACCCCTGCGCATTTAAGCTAATATGTTACTATATGCTATGTCTTTTTTCTATATAAAAACAATTTTACTAACAGACGCAATAAGATTATTGCTGCAGATGGTGGAAGCTAACGTAGCAAAGGTAGTTTCAAATGTCTTAAAAACAATTAATTAGGAGAAGGAAATATTAATATGGATGGGGGTTTCTGATTGGCTATGTTTACAACGAGTCCAAAGATTTTATTCTTTCAAAAGACAACGATCATGATAATGATGTTTAGAGATTATGTAATATACATCTGTATATATATATATATATATATATATATATAAATCAAATCCTTTTGATCAGCCAAAAACTAAAAATAAATAAGAAAAGTTGGAATCTTTAGCCTTTTGAGAAAAATATGTTCATGTGTGACCGATGGGGTCAGAGTTGTCTCGAAGCGTGGAGGGTCCCATCATTATGCAGGCCAAGGGGCAGAAGTCCATCTCACTGCACATTAAATTCCAAAGACAGTAACAGTTGTCAATAGCAATCCCATTAATCCTAAATTGTTTAAATATTCAAATTGAGAATAATTCCAGTATTTGAACCTTATGCAGAGTTTGTATTTGCTGCAAAGTTTGTTTCATTCCCTCCTACAGTCACTGATAATTGTTGGTACAAATTAGGGGAATATTAGAAGATAAATTGCATACATGAATACTGATGGGTTGTGGCTTTCTTCATCAACTTTTTTTTTTTTTAAAAGAAAAAGGAAAAAAAAAGTTTTTTTTTTTTTGGTACCTATAATCCTTTCATGTTTAAGGCTTTTTACGAACTCAACCTTTATGCTTAATTCTTAATAGTATTGGTCCCGCAACTTTGGTTCATTTCCATTTCAAATCTGTTGAATACCCCACGTGAATTGCACATGCATGCAAGGGACAATTGATGTACGTCGCTAATTAGTTCATATAATACATTGATATTTTTATAGTCTTTTTAAATATAACTCGATTGTAGTATTGATCCTGAAAATTTTGAATGATTTGCAGTGTTCATCCTCTAAGTTTTTAGGGCATTGAATTGTCAGTCCATTATTTATTCCCAAATGCCCTTTGCATGTGCCTCTAACGTGGCGTCTCTAATCTATGCCACCAATTTTTAGAGGAGAAAATTTTATTGTTTGGTCCATCAAAATGAAAACCTATTTACAAGCATTTGACTGTGAGAGGTGACAAATGATGGCTTAGAACTAGAGCTCCTAAAGCCAAATGCACCGGTTGCACAAGTGAGACAATATAATGAAGATATTGCAAAGAAGTTCAAAGCTCTTTCAATAATCTATTTTTTCAGTCAATGACACCATATTCACAAGAATTATAGGTTGCATAATGGCTAAAGAGTCTTGAAATAAGTAAAAGGAGGATTTCCAAAGACTTTGAAGACGAATGAGAATGAAAGTGAGTTCACCAATCATCTTCTCAAATGGGTGAATCAAATTAGGGTGTTGGGAGAGAACTCAAAGATCAAAGAATAGTGAAAAAAGTCTAGTAAGTTTGCCCGAACGGTTTGATGCTAAAATTTCCTCCTAGAGGAAGCAAAAAACTTCAATGAAATTTGTCTTTAGATCTCATGTGAGTTGCACATGTGAGTGGCATCTGTCAATAAATAAAAGACTAAAAATTCAATGCACTGAAAACTTAGATGACGAAAAATGGAAATCAATAAAAATTCTCGAGACTAAAATTGGAATCATGTAATAATTAAGAGACTGTAAATTTCAATGTATAATATTATGAGCTAATAGGTAAAATACATCAATTGCCCCTTGCACGTGCAATTCAAGTGAGGTGTTTAACGAATTTTAAATAGAAACGAACTAATGACCAGACAGTGCTAACTTTTTCTATATGCGGCCAAGAATCAAGTATATGGGCCAAGTGTAAAAAAAACTCCAGTACAAGGAGCATAAGTGCAAACCAGCTTAAATGTAACCATGCATCATATAGGTAACAAAATGTAACATTTTTACTTTATTTTTATGGTGAACGGTAATGAAATGTAATCGACCACTCAACTAATATAATCGTCATTTTAATAGAAAACATAGTTTCACAAATATAAAGCCAATTTTGTTTACCAAACCATTGCATGGCTTATGCGTTTATCTCTCACAAGTTCATTTCCTTGTGGGACATATGCACAGGCCAATTTGACTTTAGGACATTCAAAAGAGCATAAATGCTGATGTGGACTGGTTTTGACATGCCAGGTTGGATTATTCATCGCCCAAAATAATTCATTTTGGATTGACATGTCATTAGGTACGCCGTCCAAATGGAAAAAAGTAATAAGAAACAATAAAAATGATGTTCATGTCAAATGGTATACCTAATGGTTGCGTATATACTTCCAAATTTCTTTGCTGTTAGTAAGCTATAAAGATTAATCAGCCATCCTAGTGATAAGCTTGTGCAACGCATTAACAGAAAAATAGTATAGCCTTAAAGGACAACAATCTTTTTCTAAACCGACCAAACAAGAAAACTTTGTTCTTCTCCGCCGCCCACGCGTGGCTGCTGCAACTTGGTAGTCCTTTTTCCTATCATTATTTTTTTTAAAAGAAAGAAAAAAAAAAAAAAAACTACGCTATCATACTCTTTAAAATTGGACTATTCTGTTTAGGGGACTGTACAAATTTTTTGAGATTTAATACCTATATTTTTAAAACATTACATTTTAGTCTAAATTTGTTAATTTTTAACGCAAACTATAAAAAAGAAGACTTGAGACTCACATGACTTTCTAAAATTTTGAAACTGCAAGGTTACAGATGTAAAAAAAAAATATTCAGCAAACACCTAAGCTATAAAATTTAATTTTAAAAAGCAGAAAAGTGTAATCTTTTTTTATATTTAATATACTCATACAGTCATACTTGGCTTTTTGACAGAATCTTTAAATTTTAATAGATTTAGACAAAAAATTAATATTTTGAAACTACGAGGTATCAGGTGTAAAAGAAAATTAAATAGATCCGAGGTAATAAATTATAGTTTTCCCAAAAAATAAATAAATAAATAAATCATAAAAGCAATTTAAAAGAAGGGAATTTAATGTAGAATTTTCTTGGTTTATTTATTTTCTATTGGTTGCGGAAAAAAGCATGCAGCATGCATTTGATTTTCTTGCTTAAGGATTTAAAAAATCAAAGGAGAATTCATAATTGTAGTCTATTTTTGCTACTTGTTATATTATTTCTTTTCCAGCCGAATTTGAATTCCCAATGCTTCCAAAACTACGAAAAATAAACCTAAAAATTGTAGAGACGTAGTAAATTATTTACCAAATGATTGTGATAAAATGTGCAAGTATTATTATGGTCTTCTACAATTTCCTTCTAAGCTCTAAATCTTTTTTGAATTCCAAGGCATTGCAGGTTTGGTTGGTTTTAATAGTTTATTTAGGAGTATTAAAAACATCAATTAGGAAAGGTAGTCCTTGATTTGTGTTTATCTGCTTTTCTTCTACTCTATTGGAACCTTTCTTTGAAGAAAAAAATCTCAAAGATTTGTACAGTTAAAATTTAGATCCGACCCAATTTTGTTGAAATCTTTTTCCCAAATAATAAAATATTGGAAAAGATAAGAGCTAGGTTTGAGGAAGCAAAGCCAAGGATTGGTCAAGTCCAAAGTCAGGCATAAATCAGAAATTTTCAAAACTAAAGCGATTGAAACTGAAAGGTTCCACTAAAATGAAGCTGTTCCTCTATCTGTTTGTCTGCTTTTGGTCCTTTAGACCTTTGCATTGCAAGAGACCCCAAGTGACCTGGATTCTGTAATAAGGGTAAGCAACCTTACCTATGAACATTGTCCAACATTACGATCCGGAAATAGCCCCTATTCTCAGTCTTTTTAATTCCAATTTTATTTTTATTTTTTGTAAAACCCAAATTATTAGTCACTGCTATCTCATCCGTAAAGTTTGATACAGGCCGCATTTGAGAATGTAGCTCAGTGGTAGGAGCCAGCCTAGCTTTCACACCTGTGAATACGAAAATTGAATTTTGAATTTTAGTAGTTTCATTTAGACTTAAATACTTATCTCCGCTGCTGCCGCACGAAAAGATGGGAGTTTCCAACGAGTATTTTTTTTCTTAGAAAAAAAAAAAAAGTTTGATACAGGCCTGTGTATAAGCCATCATCTGTGGGCCCAACCCCAGCATCATATTAGATCTTCATGATCAACGGCTCCATTCTATTTGGTTTGTAATGGCATGCATTTGGGATTTGATTCTGCACCGTCCAAGGGAAACAAAAAGTAGCCCCACGTATGGAGATGAAGTGCATTTGCTGGGCTCATTGAGTAATCTGCTTTCTGCGGATTGAAAATTTTTGTGGGTTAATATAAATTCAACAATCTATAATCATCTTTAATATTAAATTATGATAAAATCAAACATGAATTTTATATATATTATTATGATTCAATATAAGTGATATGTGTTACTACACCGATTGCATATTAAAAAAAAAACCTACAAAAATCAACTTACATGTCATTTAATAGTTTGTATTTATCTACTTTTATTCTACTCCCTTGGAACCTTTCTTTGAATAAAATTCTAAAAGATTTGTACAGTAAAAATTCAGCTCTGTCCCAATTTTCTTGAAATCATTTTCCCAAATGGAAAAGATAAGAGCTAGTTTTAAGGAAGCAAAGCCAAGAGTTGGTCAAGGCCAAAAGTCAATTATAAATCAGAAACTTACAAAACCATTTCACAATTGAGCAACTGAAACTGAAAAGTTCCACTAAAATGGTGCTCTTCCTCTTTATCTATTTGTCTATATTCGGTCCACATTTGCATTGCATGTGACCCCAAATGACCTGGATTATGTGTCAAGGGTAAGCAACCCATGTACATTGTCCAACGCATGCATGCACTGTCCAAAGATATCCCCCATTCTCTGTCTCCTTCAGTTCAAATCCGTCATCATCTGTGGGCCCAACTTGTTAGATCTTCGTGATTAACGGCTGTGATTCTATGTGCTGTGTCAAATGGACTGTGGGGAGATATGATTCTGCACCGTCCAAGGAAAGAAAAAGTAACCCAAGGATGGATAAGAGCTGTATTTGATGAAGTGCCGTGTTCTTTGGCACTGCCTAGTGCCTACTATGGATGAATTTTTTTGTGGGTCCAAAATTTGTAGCGCCAACAAGAATTGAGAACTAGAATTTTGCTATTTATTACTATTACTTATGATAATTAATAAAATCATAGTTTATATTAAAAAATTTAATTAAAAATATTTTATTTTATTTTTTAATATTATAATTTTAAAAATAATTATTTAATAGTAATTTCACTAATAATTTAATATTAATGGTGTTAAATAACATATATGTACTCCAAAAATTAAAAAAAAAATGTATTTCAAAAATTTTAAAAAGTATTATCCGTTATAATTAGTGATTCATTGACAATAAATTATACATGGAGCACTCACATAACTATTTAATAGATTACAATCAAGGGAAATTATAGTACTTCTAGTACTATTTTTTGGGTGCAATCAAGAGTTCATCTCTCATGAATTTTAAAAAATAAAAATAAAATATTAAATACATTTAATTACTATTTACTAAATCAGTGTTAATTCCATTGATTGATGGAGGTGATGATTAAATAGCAGAAAGAGATAAGAATTTATAATTGCAAAAACCTACGTGGCACCATCTCAGCTTTGATGGGTGGCTAGCCACAAATTGGACCCCACTTTGTTTTTGGGCCTGAGAAATTGAACCCCCACCGCTTCTTTTTATTTTTATTTTTATTTTTTTTGTGGTTTAATTGAACCCCCACCTCTTGTGAAGTGAATCTAATGACTGTTTCATCATGCGCAAGCATCCCCATGCTCCACAAATGTAACGCATCATCCGAGGCCGTTGTTTGTTTTAATGAAGGACTCTGTTCTTATAAGGCGGGATTTGGCTACTTTTGAAAATACGGAATTATCAATAAGGTATATAATTCAAATTTCTATAAAATCTAAGAAAATTAATTATTCTAAAAAAAGTCACAATTTTACCCATATAGTAAAATCCTAGGAAAAAAAAGGTTTAGTGTCAACTATGAGAAAACTTTTCTTTAAAAAAACAAAAAACAAAAAAAAAAACACAATAAGTATGAAATTTTTTTATCAAATTATCAACTTTACAGAAGACACTCTATTAGGTTTCTTCTTCAAAGTGGAGACAGTTTTCTTGGATATGGGTTCGGCACTCCTAATCTTTTTTATTTGCGTTTAGGGTTTCATCTGGAGCTTCATAAAAACCCCATTATGAACATGCTTTTGTATTTACTCCATCGTTTTATTATTTATTTTTATTTTCTCACCTCTCTTAAGGAATGGGCTTTTATGCCTTGTTGATAAAAATCGGCCCAGGTCCAGACTAGGTGAGAGGCGATAATCGTGCAGAATGCGACGACGTTTAACGTGCCGGTGATTGTGCCCTGACTGCCATCATCAGTCCCACAGAAAATAATAATGCCACGCAAGGGTACAATCGGAAAACCACATAAAACTAGAAGGCGGGAAATAGAGCCGTTGCTAACCAAACTACTAGTTTTGGCGCCAAATCTGATTTCACACGGTTTGGGCTGCCCGTAATGTTACGGGCAGACACTTGCTCTCTCTTTCTCTGGTTAGGCTATCTTTCTTGTGGTTTTTATTTTATTTTAATAGCTTTAAGCAAATTGGCTTTAGACCAAGCAATATATATACGTCTCCTTCTATAACACAACCTCTTCTTCATTTATTTCCCACAGAATTCAAAATAAAAAGAAACTCTTTTCCCTTATTCAAAGTCTTCAATTAACTCTTTTGTATATTTTTCTCAAACCCTCTTCTTTCCCTCTCTTTCTCTCTCTAGCTAGCCGCCCCCAAAGATTTCCTTCACAAAGCAAAGAAACAAAGACCCTTTTCTCTTATTCCTCTTCCTCTCTTTCTCAATCCGATTCTCCTAGCTAGTTTTCTTGGTTTGTTCTGATTCTTTCCCTCTTGTTTTGTTCTGATTCTTGGGTAGAAAACCCACCTTTTGTCTAGCTTTGTTCCAGTTCTGGGTAGTTTGATCGAGCTGCAAAGATTTTTTTTCTTTTTTCTTTCTTTCTTTCTTGGGTTTTGGTTATTTTCTGGTGGCTTAAAAGATGGGATTCTCAAAAAAGTCGCAAGTAGATGGAGTTTTAGAATTGGAAGGTAAAAAATGGGTAATCGCCGGAATTTCTGTACGGACATCTTTGAAGCCGATAAATACGAAACCAGCAAGAGGGAAAGAGAGCGAAGACGACGGCGACGAAGAGTCATGTTCGACGACCCCAACAGCGAAAGAAGCCAGAATACCAGAGAGATTGACTTGCCCGCCTGCACCGAGAAAACGCCGACCTTCAAGATGCAGCTTTAATGGTGTTAGGGAGTTCTTTTCTCCACCTGATTTGGAAACAGTATTCATACCCCATGTTGAGAAAGCAAACTGACTCTCAATAGTAGAACTAGCAAGGAAAAAATAGTTAGGCTTAAGATTTTTCTTTAGAGGTTTTGATGTGATTTTTTTGATTTCTTTTTTAGTTTATCTTTCTTTGTTGATCTTAGTACTTTTCTGTTGTGGGTAGTGAAAAAGAGAAGCCGATGATGTACAAAGATATGATATTTATGCAATGGATATTCTATATTTTAGGTCAATGAATAGTTTAAACAGTCTTTTTTTCTTGCCTGAGTTTGAGTCCACTGCTTAATGCTTTATTATTATTATTATTATTTTTTTCACTGTTTTTTTTTAACCCATTGTTGTTAAAAAAAGTAGACATTACTGGCCCAAACAGAGTTTTTCTCTGCACTGGTTTCACGGATAGAGAATTTAGTAAACATTACTGAAAGAGGGGGCTTTGGCCTTCATTTACACTTTAACCACATCTCTGCTCCAGTCATCAATCACTCAGAGTCTTTGCTCATAAATTCCTTTGCTAAATTTCATAAAAGCTCTCTCTCTCTCTAAATCATTAGCAAAAACTGAGGCAGAGATATTTCAAGCCAATAATGTCAGAGCTCTGTTTTTTGGGTCACCTCAACAATCTCCTTAAAAAATTTCTTCCTCTCTTTGAAAATATATTTTTGGTTTGGTATTTTTCAACTTCCACACACAAAGCACACGTGTGTCGTATCACTGTATGCGTAGCACATAGGACTCTCAAACTCATCTCCATAAACCGAGTCAAATTTCCAGCTAAGATACATACTTCGTAAAGTTTAGCCCAACAACCACCAAAAGTATATCTTTTTGATGGCTGAGATGCTGCACGGATGCTTCACAAAATTGATTGACTATGACAAATACCTCATAGTCTTATTAAGCCGTGGTACCTTTTTGTTTTTTAATCTATGCCCCTGCTATTCCCTCTAATCTTCCTAATGTGTCCCACTTATATTGGACCCCACCTTACCCCTTGAAACTCTATGGCAAAGCGAAGTTCCTCGTAATGCTTATCTGATTATTAAAAGACAAAAACTCAAACAGAGTGATGGATTAGAATCCTATGTGGGGTTGAAGCTCTGTCAAAAAAAATTAATGTTTCAAGCACTTGATGACAAAGACACCCAAGTATATTTTAGTTAGTGTGTGTTTTTTATTTATTTATTGAAGTTTATGCATTTTTTGTGGATAAGATTTTAGGCCTGCGTATTATATTTGAGACAGCCAATTTTGTTTATGGAGTAGATTGGATATGTTCTGCATGATCAAGGGATTTGTTTTTAAAAGATGAAAATGGGAAATTTACCTAATAATCTAAGGTTTATCTTTGCGTATTAAACAAAGGGGTTCTTGGGATTAGGATTTTTTTTTCCCCTCTAAAAAGCATATACAGGAAAGTGGCAGTGTAAATTAAGGACTTCTTTTGTCAGAATGTGATAATTTTGAAATTGGATAAGCCACTCTGAGCACTCTATTGATGCCACATGAATATAATGAATGTCATCTATATGTTCTTTCTTTTCTTTTTTTTTTAAGGAAAATAACTTTTCTTCATGTTGTTTTTGACTTTGCTCTTGTTTCCATATGGGAAACAGCATATTTTTTATTTTTATTTTCTTTTTAGCTACAATAAAGTTTCATGAGATTTTACTTAAGTTTATCATTTAGATTCTTGTGCCGTAACCATAGTCCAGTTAAAGACTGTTATCTACTACCAAATACCAATACAACTTGATACTAGTCATTGTTCTTTGAATTTCATAAGATTTTCATTGCAGATTATGTTAAATAATAGTTGTATCCTAACCCATATTGTTAATCTTTGTGCAATTAATATATGAGACATAAAAAAAAAATGCTGTATAAACACCAAATGTTACAGGCTTACAGCTCAGAAGAGCAACAAAACAATAAGTAAGCTGTTATTCTTCGATTTTCAAGAGAAATATATAAACTCTTACTGTTTATGTCAAATGAATATGACCTCAGCATTGGGCGATTATTAGCTTCTACCATGATCCTTATCTGAGTTGCTTGAGTTCTAATTAATTATGTCAATTATCCATTATTTTATCTCTTAGAAATGGTAAATTACATATATTGTCGCTTCTTGTGTTGTCTGCTACAGAAAAAAATGAGAATAAAATACTTTTAGGTATGAATTTGTGTTGGATTCTAGCGTAAAGGAAATACAGCTATGAACAAATCTTGTCATAAACTGTGCATATGGGATGAATTTTGTGTCTTGACTAAACGATAATTTCCTAGTGTGTGACTTCTGCGTATTATTGTAGCTAACTCATTGATTTGTTTGTATTTGGGGACAAAAATTTATAAATATCACATATTTTAAGGAAAGCAATATACACCACTTTAACATTTTCCTACTGATTTGAACCTAATTGCCCTTATTTCCGCTACCAATACAAAATTTTCAAGTCTTCTCAGCCAGATTAATAGTTGCTTCTCATCAAGGTAAAAAAAAAAAAAAAAAAAACCCTTCATTTTTTACTTGAAGCTCATGGAACGAATATTGTTTTAGGTGTGTTTGAGTAAATGCCCAGCTGAAATTTATTACCAATAAGAATAAAATAAAATACCCAGCTGAAATTATGATGCTGAATTGGTAATGGTAGTACTCTTTGGAATCCTCGCTTGACAAATAGCTAAACCAAAAAACCAGAAGTAATAAAACCATGTGATTTCTGGTATATAGGTCTTCAGTCCTAATCTAGTAGTAGGACTCTAAGAAACTCAGTGACATATTAAGAATCTTAATTGCTAGTACCCCCACCACTCCCATTGAATTATAACAATATTCTACAAAAAAATTCTTCTAGGCAGTAAAGCAAAAACTAAGCACCAGGATTCCTAATTCTTTAGTCTGCCAACCACTAAATATGATAACATGTTGAGTGATTAGCGATCTGTTAGACTGTTTGGTGCAGTGGAAAAATCCAAGTTTTTTCCCGATAGATTTTCTAGATTTTACTTCTCAAAGTACAAAAAGTGGAAAATAGAATCGTTCAAAACCATGTGAATAAGTCTATATAACCCATCACCAGCTATTTCTATCTCCCTTCTTCCACCAATGAAGAGCAAATTGCTCAGAGATATCAAACTTGCCCTACTTCAACCAACCATCACACATGAGAACTGAGAAATGAAAGAGACAGCTCTTGCTGTACTGCATATGTATATATAGAAGGTAACAAATACATATAAAATAACCCATGTGGATTTCAACCAAAATTTCAGAAGAATGCATGGTAGTTAGTGAAACACATCCCTGAGTTCTGACCAATGAGCAACAAAACAAACAAATACAATTCAATTCAATTATAATAGTTGTTGTTTGTTATATATAAAAGCTTTTAAATTTTTCAGTGCTATAAGGCCAAATAATAAACATAAGAGAGGGTAGGGAGAGATTAGATATATTGATTGGGGTTGGGGGAGTGTAGGAGTTTATATTAAATGAGAATGGGAGAGGGATTATTTGGACATTTTGGGAAAATGGAAGAAGAGGAATCCAATGTAATGAAAGAAAAGGAGGGGCTTTTAAAGAGACATGAACACATGGGAAGGGAAAGGAATCCAAAGAAGATGAAGATTCTAGCTCTGGAACAATAAGGTTAAAAACTACCCCCAAACCAAACCCAATACGTATAGTGAGGATTCTAATTTACACATAAAACATTACCATTCTCATCGACTTTCGTTCCCTTGTATTACTTTTGCCTCTCTCTCTCTCTCTCTCTCTACTTTCAAGCTGACTTTTGTTTTACGCGGTTTTAAGCCTTTGCTGCTTTTTTTTCTTTTTTCTTTTTTTTCTGTTTTTTTCCTTCGCAAACCCCAATCTCTCACTCCCTAACCCAACCCACTTTCAATTGCCTGCCCGAGCTGCCCGAAATTTTTGGCGGGAAGTAAAAGACGTAAGCTAACGTTTTTGGACTCTTCGTTTCGCGCCAAAAGGTTGTAGCCCGCGAAATGCGGGCTCTGACGGCTGCCTTTTATTTAATTTCTTATTTATTTATTACTATTCTTCAAAAAATTAATGTTATTCTTTTTTAATTTTTTTAATAATGCTGTATGGTATAGTTTGTTATTATATTGATATATTATATCTATCAATTATATATGTATTATTATTTTATTAGTTAACATTTCAATATAATTTAGATTTTGATAAATAAATATTTTTAAAAATAAATATAATTAGGTATATAATAATCAAAAAATGTATTTCTTACATTATTGTTATTTTTTTTTTCCTTAGTCCATATTTCTTAAAACGCGTAAACTGCACTGCTGAAATTGTCATTGGTCCCACAGGCTTTTAATCCTCACCGTCCGAATGAATATAAAAGGGGAATCCTATGCATTTTTATGAAATAAACTAAAGACTCTGAACTATCATAGACATTGACCGAGTTGACCTTGTAGTTATCTTCTTCTCTGACATTGAATTTTTTTTCTTTTTTTTTATTGGACAAAAATTTTGAGGCCCAATACTTCCCGGGCCCTACTTGTACCATTAGATTGGGCCCCTCGATAGTCTTCAAGGGGTTTAAAGTTATATGGACTAAACAATGACTAAGATTGAACTATGGTTATTTTGGAAACAGTGTTTGGTTGTCTTTTTGTGAAAATAGACCAAACAAAGGCAGGCGATAAGGCTTGGGCCGAAGTTGGTACAATAAAGCCCGAACCTTGTCGAAGACATTTGCTAAGTAGCTGCCATTGCAAAAATTTTAAAGATAGGAATTTTTCCTTTTAATATTCTATATAACTATGAGTTTTTTTTATTACTATATAATTACGAGTTTACCACTGGTTTGGAAAATCAACTTCTTCTTGTTTATAGTATTTCTTCATGAACTATTTAAATTCACCAATTCAAATTAGTTGTATTTAATTTTAAGACAATAAGGTGCATGTTAATTAATGTTTATCTATAATGTAGTTTATTTCCATTATTATTGGCCCCTCTTCACCAACCACACCCCCCCATTAGACATTTCGTTGTAGACAGCGACTTTAAAATAAACCACGAAAGGTATATGTTTTTGTTTGAGATACACAAAATGAGCTCTCATGAATCATGATACTTATTTTTCTTTTTTATTATCCAATAGCATTTTACAGTAGAAATTGAATAATCTATTTGTTTACAGACATGGTAAAGTTTTATAAGTTGGAAGATGAAAATTTATATGGGAAAATGGCTCAACAGCCTATAACTGCAAAAAAGTAGAATTGATATATCCTATATATTATAAAGGACAGTAGGGAGCTAAAAATGTTTCTTTTTTTTTTTATCGTCTAAATTTTTTTTTCTACATAGCAAAAATGACATTATTGTATCTTTCTCTTTTAAGCAAGGTCTCAGATTCGAGTCTTGTGGATGAAATAAATTTATTTTTGTTAATTTTTTTCATTTCTGTATCATAATTTTCTCACACATTTTAATTCTCTTCATTTTTATTTTCTACTCCATTAATCAAATATTCAAAAATGAAGAAGAAATATCACTCATATGGTAAAAAAATATTCTTTTTTTTTTCTTTTTTCTTGACCATTTTGTTTGGGCATTTGTGGATTTGTTTCGAATTTTGTGGTTATGATAGTGGGTTTGTTTCATCTTTGAAGCATAGAAAATGTGCAATGTTTTTTTTTTTTCTCTCTCAATTTTTTAAATCTTATTTTTCATCTTTGTTTTTCTTTTGGCATTTTATTCTATGAAAATTCTAACTTTTTCAATTAAACACTTTTTTGTTATGTATTTTCTGATTGTTTGTGATAATACAGCTGAAACGATATACCATCGTTCAAGCAAAAAAATTGAAGGATTGTTTCAGTACGAAAAGAGTATTGGAGGAAGAAAATAAACAATTTTAGATTTGTATGAGAAAAAAGTAGTTTTTCTTTGATTCTATTGGTTGATCTGCAATTTGCTGAGGAAAAGACAAAATATATATACACCCTATAGATACGATTCCAAATTTTCTAGGTTTTATCAATTTGATAAGTTTTTTTTTTTTCATTTTATTTATTTATTTATTCTTGTTATTGTTTAATGTGATGGGTTATTATGCTACGTATTCAATTTGGATCAAAAAAAATTTTGCCTTGCTAGAGAAGAACGAGAAATCATAAAAGTAATAGTGATTATCGTCCGAAATGAAAAAAATAAAATTGAGAAAACAATCTGGATCTAAAAAGTTTTCAAGTAGATACTGGTTGCTATTTTCTTTTTTGTTTTAGAGTGTTTTTAATAGTATATTTTATTCTATCTCTACATCTGTTCACAAAGAGAAAAAAAAAAACATCTCTCTCTACATATGTTTGTGATGGTCTTAGAGAAAAATTATCGTAGGTAAATGTCTAATTTTGTTTTTTCTCTTTTGCTTTAGAAAATTTTTGTGTTATATTCGAAGACTTGGCTTTTGGAAAGAAGTTTCACCTTTGACAAACTCATGTATGAGAGATGTAGGATATATATTATCCTTTTGTCTTTTATTCTCTTTCTTTTCGATCTTCTTTTTTAGGTTTTTTTTTACTAGTTATTTTTTTTCTAAATGGTACAGGGTTTTAACATGTTCTACAATTTGAGTTTATCTATTTGATTGGCTATACTAATAGGCTACAAATGAACTAGAACACAATTTTATGTCTGGAATAGGAAAATGAAAGGCTGAGAAAATAAAGAGTTTCACTTTCTTTCCTGATGTTATTATGATTTGTCTTTACTTCCTTTGATCTTCTTGAAAATACTTTTTAGTCTAAAAATTATAATAACAATGAATTTTCTTATGTGTATTTTAACGGAAATTGTAAAAACAATAAGATAAGTTAAAAATGATAAAGTATAAATTTTTTGAATCTTGTGAATTTTGTAGTTTTGACAGTGATATTTTGTCTCGCTTTATATTTTTTTTTCATTCTAACATTTTGTCTGTGACCAAAAAGAGCTATAGCTCATGCTATAGTTCAATTTATGATTTCTTTTTGCTATTGTTATATTAAATTTCCTATTGGCAGATTTGCTTCATATAATTTTGAATAAATAAATGATGTGATTTTGTAGTTAAATGTTTATATTGTCAATTAGTATATACTATATTTACTTGTATCTTTGTTTATTGTTTCATTTTGGTGAATTTTTCCTCAAATAAAATGGAAAATTTTAATTTGACAGGTGGCATGATGCTGGAACTTATATGCTAAAACAAAGACGGGTGGAGGCCCAGATGCCTCCATCAGGAATGAGCAATTGTTGAACCATAGTGCAGATAACGGTTTGAGAACTGCGTTTAATTTTTATAGTGTGCTTAATTGTATTGTATTTTTTTTAAATAACCAATTGTGTTTCATTTTTTCTATAAATTAGTTCTTAGAGTAAAAAGTCCATGTAAAGCTGCAGGTAGAATATGTGAGAAATTAAATATTGACATTTTGGTGGAGTTTATCTTGTAACTAGGATCTAACAAACTGTAAAAATTTTAGTTATATATATTCTTGTATCTTTCATGACCAAATATGTTAATTGATTTGATTTGAAAGTATAATTGATTTACTAAAGTTTTTTCCAACAAATTAACTTATCAATTAGTCACTAGAAAGACAAAAGACTATAAACTATAAAAAAAACAGAAATCCATTTGAACTCCCCCTGCCTTTATAATATATAAGATATATCTTTTCATTGAAATAAAAATAAGCAAAAGAGCCAAGAAAAATCCCATTGAATTGCCTATTGATCCATCAATATACAGCAAATTAAAAGTGAAAGAAAATATTTTTATTTATTTCATATTCATGAATTTGTAATTGAACATAAATGCACTTGTCCTGCTCCCCCTCAACCTCCCCAACAAAAAGGAATCTTAAGATGATCCTGAAAAGATCCATAAGACTTAAATCTCTACAAATTTTTGCCTCTTCATGGACTTGTTTTACCAGAGCTCTCTCATTTACTTGCTTCGGTTTTATCAAAGCAAATGCCATGAAATGCCTACTCTTTTCTCTGTTTTCTTTCTGCGACTTTTACCTGTTGAAGAAACTTCTAAGAGAGCAATACTGCCAAAAGCTTGACTTTTTTCAGTTTTGTCTTGTGTCCAAGCAGAGAAATACATAGACAATCTAATTTTGAGCAAGAATTTCCTAAGTAGACACAATGAATCCAATAATATATAGTATTTGCACTGCATGGATGTCCAGGTTCAGTTGAGAGGCTGAAATTTTAGAGCTTGTTTTGTCTGTTCTTGACTATTATCCAAGTCTAAACATCAGAATTTTATGTTCCTAATTAGTATAATAACCCTCTTATAAACACACAACTAAGTAATAATTTTCTACGAAAAACTCCAAGTATATTACAAGATTTTGTTGCTCATTGCTCAATAACCATCCTTCCTCTGCAGGAACATCTCCATATTAACATAGTTTTATTTGATTGGTTTTCTCTCTATTTTCTGTACAGAAGTCCATCAGAATATATATTGTTTTTAGCCTTTTCGTTTTGGGTTTATCTATTATGAAATTAGTAGAGCATTAAGCCAGATAGATAATGTACATTTCCATCATTCGACCAATCTACTTTCTGTACTAGATTATTTTATTTTATTTTCAGCGAAAAAAAAAAGCATCAGAGTTTTTCGAGGCATAAGTTGTCAATTTCCCTTTACATCCAAAAGTACAGTCTTTGTTTCTTTGGCTATGAACCGAAAAACCATCTGCTAGTTTTTAAAAACAAGATTTTGTTCCTGAAAACAACCTTTTTGTGCATCTCAAACATTGAACTAACATTTACTCTGTGGATCACCAAAAACAGAACCACATATCCAGTCTACCGTTAGGTGTATGAGTTTATTTGAAACACAGAAAAAATAAAAATAAAAAAAATTGAGCAATGATGATTGTGAATCAAAAATATACTAAAGAGTAAGCAAAGGTATTCATTTCAATTCTCATTCTCAAAGAGAATAACAACATCTAACTTAACAAATGGAATCCATTTTATTCATGAAAACAGGCACTTCAATACACATAAATTACATTTATATGGAGCAAGACCCGGTCCTTGGTTTATCAAACAGAAGCATTTACAATCATAAAACAAAAAAAAGTTGGTAAAATTATGTACCTGTTTCATTTGAAACTTTTGTTAAGTATTAAATTATCCATTTTTTCTTTCGAATTAAATAACTTGGATGAATTTATGTGATGCCCGGGCCTTTGCAACATCCGACAGCTTGCTTTCCTCAACCTGCACCTTCCTAAGCTGAGGAGAATTGATTACAAATAGTTCAATTGCCTCAGCTTGAATTCCACCACAATACATAATATCAACATTTTCCAAACGCTTGCAGCTCTTAGACATGGTAACCATAGCCGCATTTGTTAGGCCTTTACACCCTCTTAGCCTCAAATCCACCAAATAATTACAAGAAACCAGCATCGAAATGAGCTCTTTATCCAGCAACATTTCATTGTAAGACAAATCCAATTTCCTCAATTGCCTTAAACTCTGTCCTAATGTGGCCAATAAACCAGGTTCTCTCTCAACTACATCGCAGTTTATCAGTGCCAATTCTTCAAGGCCAGACCTCATGGCAATTCCTAGAGCCTTTAGGCCTTCACCACTCACGAGACAACAACTCTGAAGTCGGAGACTCGAAAGACTTGTGAAATTCACTGCAACAGCCAAGAGGTGGTCATTTTTGAGGTCGAGAGGCAAGCGAAGATCGAGTTTTTGCAATTTACAGCGGCATTGGCTGAAGAACCTAAGCAGACCATCTTTACTGCCTCCATCATAAACAAGCAGAGAAGTGAGGGTATCACAATTCTCTGCCAATTTGAAAAGAACCCCATCAACTATGCTCCTACAGGTTCTGAGCTCAACTTCTCGAATTCCCCGCAAGCACCTAACGAACGACGAGAAAGACCCTCCATCGCCGATGCCTTCGCAGCTCCGAAGCTGCAATTTCTTCAGCTTCTTGCAGCTCCTCCATAACCAACCAACATCCCAATCATCGGCGCGAATTCCCGATAAAGAAAGACTCTCTAAACCCAATTCGGCATCAAAATCCTCACTTGCAAACAACCCATACCCCAAATTGACCTCGTTTGCCTGCTCAATAACTTCGTCGTTGCGTACCCAGATAGATAATTCTTTCAAGGAAGGAAAACCCACAACCCAAGTGAGAAAAAGAGGCCTGGAGAGATTGATTCCGAGAGAGGTGAGGTGGGAAGACGATGCAGAGAGAGAACGCAGAGCGGGAAGAGAGACGGGGCCAGCTAAGAACCTGAGGCTATGAAGTTGGGAACAGAAGGAGGAAACTAAGAGAAGGAGTTGATCGGAGAAAGCTCCGGTAGTAGCGGTATCGGCGGCAGTGGGGTCAGCAGGGACGAGGAGAGAGAGAGAGGAGAGGAAAGGGTAGTGAGAGAGGAGGGAGGACAGAGAAGGAATTGTGGAATTGTTAGGGGTAAGACGGAGAGAAAGGGAAGTCTTGGATGTACGGTAGAGATGAAGCCAACGCTTGGAGACCAAAGAAACCGAAGAAGACGAAGGCGGTGGGAGTTTTAGAAAGATTTCTTGAAGGAGTTCATCGCAGAGCAAGTCCACCATATTTTCTGACTTTTTTTTTCCTTCTTTTCTCTGATTATTTTTCTTCTCAATTCGTCTACTTGTTCTTTTTTCTTTTTCTTTTTTATGCTTTTTTGCTTCGCTTACCTACCGAAAGCTCGATTCTTTCTTCCTTGAGGTTTCTGTCGCCTTGTTTTTGCTCTGTTTTGATAACTTGACAGAGAGAGAGAGAGAGAGAGTTGAAATGGATTAGGTGAGAGAGAGAAAAAAGAGTTTGATGGAATAGAGGCGCAGCGAAATGGGAGATTTTGGGGGAGAATTTGCTTAATGCGGCGTTTAAAGTGCGTACAAAGACACGTTCTTAATGTTGTACAAGTAACGTCTGAAAGTCAAGTTGTTCTACTCTCTTCAAGAACAAAGTTATTACGTATTATTATTTTTTTTGTGTTACAAATAAACATGTCATTAATTTATAAATGGGAATTGGAAGCAAAATAAATAAATAAAACAATAAAACAATAAAAAAAAAGGAGATAAAATAAATGTTCATGTATAAAAAATAAAAATAAAAAAGCTGTATATATTTTTTTATAATCCCTTGTGGTCTCCACTTGCACTTTGGCAACCTCTTGGACGAAAATAGTGAAGCAGTTCCACGTATTTGAAGAGCTGGCACTTCAGGAAACTACAAAAAATTTCTCATGTGCCGTCCAATTTCATCCGTTGGTTGCCGTCCTCACTTTTAATATTCTTTCCCAACTAATTTGTCCTCACAAACAGAAATAGTTTCAAGAGATAAAAATTTCACTTTGTTTTGGTTTTTCTTTTTTTGGTATGTTATGTAGTTTCAGAAAACATAGTAATTTTTCAGTATTTGGTTAACATAGGAATTAGCTTGGGGATTTTGCTAGGTGTGGTTGGTTTTTTGTTTTTATTTTTACTACTCAATTGTTTGTAATTTAATTATCTCAATGTTAGTAATAGTTATAGTTTGTTAAACATTTTAAATAATTATAAATTTAAATGAAAAAATTAAAAATCAAAACCAATACAATTTAATGTTTATATTTTTTTTTTTCTCTTTATAGTTAGTTTAGATACCTAACAAATTTTAACTTACTAATTAACATCTAAAATAAATAAATAAATTATTTATATTTAGATAATAAAAATTAAAATTTAAAAACCAACTTCAAAGAGTCTAAATAATTAGTTCCAAATTCCCAATTATATAAGTAACAAAATTAGGTATCCATGACGTTGTAGGGTCATCCAACTGCTTTTTTTCTTTCTTTCATGGGTTAATTAAAGTTTTATTGAATATTTCTAGTGCTGGATCATGAACTCTCTGTGTATGACACTGGAATTGTCTGCACTTCGTTATTTATTGTTTCTGGTGTTGGTTTGCTCACAGGTACCTAGCCATCGGTTTCGTTTTCTCCTCCTTTTTTAATTTTCTTTAAATTATTGTTAAAGTTAAATTACAACTTGATCTGTTTGATATAAATTATGCGAATGAAATTTTTATCAGTAAATTTTTTTATAATAGAGCTTTTTAAAAAATTAATTTTATTAAAAAATTAATAATTATTTTATTATCATTTTCAAAAAAAAATTAATTTTTAATTATTTATTTATTATATATCAATTATTTAACTAATATTTTTTAAATATAATAATTTTTTTAATATAAACTAAAATGTAAAATTTATTATATAAAAATATTAAAAAATTGATAATATAAAAAAAAATTCTGTTCAGTTTTTCTGTATAAATTAAAATTCAACTTTTTAAAAAACACTTAAAATTTATTATTATTTCTTCTAAAAATTTAAATATTAAAAAGTAGATCAACAACGCTTCTATATTTTTCTCCAACATCCCTCCTTTACCTTTTGTCTTGGACTTAAAACCCAAGAAACAAAAACCCATGTACTTCAGGCATTAACTAACCAGGTTTTTTCCTAAATCAATTATATATTTATTTTCTCTTTTCAAGAGCATCTTTATATCTTTGTCTATATATATAAGATTTTACTATAAAATTTATTTAAAAAATTTATGGAACATAATTTTTTTATTTAATTTCTTTTTATTAAATACTATTAATTGCTATAAATTTTAAAAATCTATTAAAAAATAAAAAATAACAAAAAAATGACTAAAACACTAATATATAATTTATTGTTATGTTTTGTATAGTAATTTTTTTTTGATTTTTTTTTAATTTAATAGTTCTAAATGCTATTAAATATAAAGCTAAAAAAATCAAAAAATAAAATATTTTTGTTGAAAAGTTTATAAAACCCAACATGTATATTTTATAGCAAATATATATATAATATTAAGGCAATATTAAGAGCTACTCTACAATAATTCCATGATAATCTATTCATAATGATAATTATCAGATTCATCCTCAGTTTTCTTATTTATACAATAATGATAAATAAAAAAATAAAACTTTGATTTAGCAAGCAAATGGTAAGGTCACGTTTAAAGCACCACAACCACATAACACTAGGAAGCTGGCACTAGCAGTGTCCAACTGGCTACATACATTGATACTTCATCAATCAATACAAGAAGATGATAAAACATTAAAACCATAAACTTTTAGTACAAAATTTTCAATCACAGCCATATAACTTCTATAAGGCTTTAGGTTCCGTACCCTTTTGGTTGGACGTGGGAATATGATGTCCAAATTTATAGCATCTTCTTTGATAATGTTAGAGAGAGAAATAAATTATTCTGATAGGCGCATGAAACAAGGCCAACTGTCTTTATCAGTCTCTTTTACTTAAAACACCTTACTACTATTACTATTACTATTACTATGCTGCTACAAGCAATTGCTTTTTCTATATGCCAAAAGAGCTTCTCTTTTTTTCCCTCCATAGAAAGTGTCAGCATAACCATATAATATAGAAAAAGATAGGCAGTAACCTTTCGACCTCATACTTCTCGGAGAATAAGTGTACGTTGATAGAATGCTTCCAAAGATGAAAAAGACCAGAAACCACCACAGGCTTCAAAATCTAAAGCACTGGCCAATACTCGGATTGAAAATCAGACAAGACATAACATCAACTTACAAAAAAAGTGTTATCAATCCTCTGATTTGCAGGTCCAACCAACTAATAGTACATTGGAAAAATCGAATAAGACGTGTCAACAATGATGAAATAAAATGTGAAAGCATAATAACCAGCATGGCAGGTGAACCATACATATATAGAGGTAAGTAGCACTGTTCCAAGCCCAAAGAGACTCCAACCAATTCCAGAAATCGCCAACATCAATGCTGTTAAAACCTTCAAAAGCACCTTTCAAAACCATAAATGTAGCTGGTGGAAATCCTACAAACCCCAAAACAAGATTACAAGCTACTCTTGAAAAATTTCTCAAACTCTTAACTCTGAGATCAAGCTTCAAGGGATGGGCCAGCAAACACATTGGGACAATAAGTAAGCTCCCAATTTCTGCTGTAGCGAAGTTAATGACTGACATGAGACACAAACCAATGAAGGCAACCGATATAGTCACTGCTTTCAAGATAGCCCATTCCCCTACGTGAAGTGGAGATGCAATGGAATGAGAAAATGGAGAAGCCAAAATCACATACATGATTAAAAGGCTGAGCATTGAAAGCAGAACCCAGAGAAGAAAGCTTGTTGTTGGGGGGCAGTTGGGTATTTGATAGATTAAATAGGGGAATAATGAAACAACAGAGCCCCACAAGTGAACAACAAAAACTTTCTTTGCAGCATTAATCCATTTCCATGATCTGAGAGTAATGCCAGGTTCATTGGCAACACTAGTTGAAGGTGTGGGTTCATCTTTTAGTACAGAATGCAAGTTGTTGGCATCAGCATAGAGAGATGCTGCAATCATAGGAAGTGGTGCAACAAGAAGTGCGAAAGCAATCATGTAGACTCCCACTGACACAAATTTACCAGGAGATGTTAATAGGTATAGAAAGAATGACTGGTGGAACTTCTCGAGAAGGTTGTTTACTGAGCGTATGACTCCTTCAATTAACCTGCATCAGCAAAGGAATATCCTTCAGCTGGCTAGCCAAAATGATGCAAAAACAACTTTTAAGGATGCTAACACGGTTTTTTCACCAGCCATAGCAATTTTTATTATGATTTACCACAAAAAAAAATAATAATAATAATAATTCCAAAAAACTCAAGCTGCTCATTTTGAATTGTTCACTTGCATAACGAAATTGTAGAAAGTGTTCAATGACTGAAAAAGGCAAGCAACAACAGTAATTGAAAGAGATAGAGTTAAGCACTAACCGGCCACCTCTCAAAAGGAACTCATTTCGCCTGTTCTTGTTATCAAAAGAAGCACTGGATGAAATTTCCAAAGTAATTGCGTCAACTTGGTAATCACGAAAAGCACCATGTGGACCGGTCGGAACACCCAGAGCCTAATGTCAGGAAAAATACATAAGTAAACAAAAACTCAACCATCAGATAAGTAATAAAACACCTATATCTTATCACCTGTTCTCCCAATTTTGAACAATAGGCAAAGAATAGCAATCCCCACCGAAAAAGAAGAAATAACAAAAAGAAAAGTAGAATCACCTGGTTATATAATGAACTTGCAAGTGTTGCAGTGCCTTCAACATAATCAGCTGCTGGAATACCAAATTTCCATTGGGGGTTTAGGGATCTAGCCACTTGTCCAGCTGATTCAAATAGCTCTCCCAAAATCCTCAGCCACTTGGAGTCAAGTACAGACCATATCTTATCCACCTTTGCCGGCAACCCTTGCCTATGTACTGCTAAATAGTTCACTATATTGATGAGGTCAAGGTTCGGCATCTGCCCATTGGATGCCTCGGCATAGATGCTTAGGCTGTCCTCAAATTGTTCTTTTTTATCCAGAACCTTAATGACAAGGGCTGCAGCCATAGTCCCAGCACGGCGAAATTCATCGTATATCTTTCTTTCAGCAATTGGGCTCTCTTTCACTTCACGCACATTATTGATTTCAAGACATAATTCTGTATCTGCTGTGCGCAATTCGGTAAATATTGGTGCGTGATATTCTCTTAGCCAGGCAGCAACTGCTGCATATTCTCCATGTTCAGAATCAGCAACCAGCCAAATAATATCCTTGGCCAGCCAAGTGACTCGGGTGAGCAAGGAAAATACCGAGTATGCAATGCCCAAAGACAAAGTCTCGCCCTGATTAATTTTCGCTGAATTGTAAGGTGTTACAAGGACAATTGCTTCCTTCCCATCACCACGTGGTGCTCTTATTATTCCTACAATATTGGTGCCATATGATGAACAACTAATATTCTGTTCAGTTATTCCAGAATCTGGAGTAGAAAAAAAGTGCAGTGGATGAAACTGAACTGCTTGAGGCTGGAACTTGTGATAATTAACTTCGGCACCCAAGTCTGAAATATACTGTGCTATCAGTCTTTGCCTTTCTCTGTATCAAAAGATTTAAGAGAGAGCCCAGTAAGAACAAACTTGCAAAGGATTTCTTCTTTTCCTCAGTTAGTCAAGCTAAAGGAAGCAAAAAAAACATAAGCAACAGAGACCCCAAAAAATGTCCCAGGAAATAGGACGGGTCCCACAGTGCAAAGTGCATATAATTTCCTGCAACTATTTTGCTATATGTCTTGAGCAAGTTGAATAACAACGTATTACTGTACTAAATACAGCAATAACACCTTTAACATATATCAGCAACACCGAGAAAGAATTAAAAAGAAAGGTGAAGTTTGTTTAACCAAATTTCCAAAGCATGTAAAGAATAACCCATTTCAACTTACTTCGATCTCCTAGATTCATGAGCTTGGCTACGATAAGTTGATCAAGATACTTAGAAAACCAAGCTAACTTCAATCTTATTGTTCAACAATATTAGAGGTGGGTACCAATATATGCATGTCCTGTAATAATTATACAAAGATTGCTAACAACTTATAAGAGTATTTTCAGTGCTAGAGCTATACAATTATTTGAAGTAAGTTTCTAAAGGATGAACTAGCATTGTCGTATACTGCAGATACAAAATTGAAGAAGTTAAAATTCACAGACTTAAACCGAATAATCTGTACTTGGAGGAAGCACGTACATTCCTGCACCTCGAGATTTGGAATTGAGAGCAACTACATCCTTTACTAATTTATTTGCCTCTGATACATCCTGAATGGAGAGCATGGGATTCCCAGAACCTGTTCAAGTTAACATAAAAATATATTCAAAACAGTCACTACAATTACGGAAACTTTAACTGCACTATAATTTTCCTTTATCTTTTATTTTTTTACAACGAATTGAAATGGACCTGGCATGAGGGCATTTTCCGATATGTAAGTGTTCTTGGCAAGAACAGGAAGCAGCAAAAGAGCCAAAACTCCAGCAGTGCAGCAAACGACGCTGAAAGCACCCAAAAAGGAGGAGGACGAAAAATCCCAGAGCTAATCAGAATATTCCGGCTCCAAATTAAAAACAAATCTCAGTGAAATAAGAAAACAAAAAGTAGGAATAAAAAGAGAATAGAAGAAAAAGTACCTGAAGAGGAGGCTGTGTGAGATGAGAAAGATCCCCAAACGAACGATTGGTCGTTGTTTGGTTCTTGGAGTCTCGCTCTCTGCCATGATTACTGGAAATAGGTGCAAAGAACCAGCTTCTTCAGCTGTCGTGCCTGTCGAATTCAACGAAATTGTGTTTTTGATGTAAATGGCACTTTTACAGTCTCTGTCCATTTCGGGACCTGAGGGACAAAGTCGAACCGAAGGCTGAAGGGAGGTCAAAGCGTAATGGGCCCAAAACTGTACCACTAGCATTGGGCTTTAGTTTTAGCCTATTAGGATTGGGATGGATAGTACAAGAAGGCTCCGATTATCAAATTTAGTAAACAAATAATTAATAAATTAACAATTGTTATGAAAAATAAATCTAATAATTTAATTGATCTTTTTTTTGCTAAATTTGCTACCATAAAAATAACCCTTTTTTGTGCATTACAAATTGAGCGAAAAGTATTTTATAACTAGGAAGATTTAACCTTTGTTTGAATGTGTACTCTATCAGTTTTATCATTGGACCAATTCTAATAACATTTTTTGTTAAAGACCCCATTTGTAAAATTAAAAAAAAAACTTTAGATGCTATTGAGAAAATGAACTGGTTACGAAATAATAGATTTTCGTTTATTCTAAAAAAAAAGTTGAAAAAGCGTGTTTCTAATATATGTTAACACAGCATTAACCTAGATAGATTTGGAAATTTAAATTTATATATTTCAACGTAAATATTTAAAAGATGGATAAATAAATTTTAATAACACAAACCCACACATATTTTATATTTTAAAATTTGTATATTTTAATATATAAAATTAACATGAATAAATTTTGATACTTAATAGCGTTAAGCACAAAAGCAAAATGTTGTAGATTTACATCTATGTTGTACGTGGCAAAAAGATCTATATATGAGAGAGAAACGTACATGTTGCCCAAATGTTAGAGACAAATATAATGTGAGGGTTTCCCGTGCTGTAACAAAAACAAAGCATAATTTAAGTCAAAAACATTACAGATCACAGAAAGCCTCTTTCACTGACGTCATGCAGAGATGTCAAATAAGGATGAGCTAGCGCATCATCAACTATTCACCAAAATAAAATAGTGCAGTTGAACTAAGAAAGAAAAATCAACATAAAGTTACAAAGGGGCCAATAGGTGCATTTTTTGCCCACAAATGAAGATTTACTGAATAGGTGCTACACAAGTTTAGGATAAAGACCGTTTGCAAATCAAAAGTTCATAACTAGGATTAAGACACCGAGGATGTGCCCAAATTAAATTCCACAGTTCTATTCAGCAATAGCAAATAGATTAGAAAGAAAAATGAAACATTATCACTTGGTCTTTGTCACCGTGATCATTTCTATGTAGTTCCTAAGCAATTATCATGTTTGACAATTTAGGCGTTTGCTCTGAACCAATTCAAGAATCTGTATAAAAAAAATCCGCAGGCTAACCCGTTATTTCACGTTCAAGACTACCTATTGGCTATCGGCTATTGGCTGCCAAATGCCATCCATTCTTCACATATCCAACAATTCTAATATAAACTGATTACTGATGAGATGGATATTGAATTTCACAATATTTTGCGTACACAATGACATACAAATAACTAACAAAAAAGCCTCAGAAAATCGCAGTGATTCGCATCTTTAGAAACCGATAAATTATTGACGTGAAACGAGCTTCGGCAAATAAACTCAATAAAACTTTGCACAAAACAGAATTAATGTCTGCCAATACCGTCATCATTTGGATCCATGGAGTCAAAACAATGAGCATTTTCTAACAAAAACTAGATAAGAAGCACGTATAAATTCCAATATTCGAAGATCCTTCGACGTGCAAAACCTTTAAAAAAAAAAGTCAAAGCTTTCAAAAACTAAGCGGTGAGCACAACAGCACCACCAGCTTCCTTGATCTTCTTCTCCGCTATCTTTGACACCAGCTTGGTCTTCACGACGATTGGCTGGGAGGTCGGCAACACTCCCTTGCCCAAAACCTTGAAGTACCCGAACTGGGTCACGTCGATCAAGGGAACCTCATTTCCCTTTCCCGCCTTGTCCTTCACTTCTTGGGGTACCATCGACCAAAGCTTGTCGAGGTTGACGATGGGGCAGTGGAATTTGTTTCGCAGTCTGTGAAAGTACCTCATACCCACTTTACCAAAATACCCCGGATGGTACTTGTCGAAGAGGATTCTATGGTGGTGCATACCTCCGGCGTTTCCACGACCTCCGGGATGCTTCCGATGCTTCCCGATCCGACCGTGTCCGGCGCTCACGTGACCTCGCTTCTTGCGGTTCTTCTTGAATCTGGTAGTCATGGCTGCTCTCTTCCTCCCTCTGTGCTGTGCCTTAGGGTTTTGAGGAGCGGCTCGGAAGAAGATAGTTAAGCTAGGGTTTTCAAATATATAGTGGAGGCCTGGAGGGGAATATTAAGACGGCGCCGTTTCTTAGGGAACACATGCGCTGCTGCGCACCTTCTTATCGTTCGGTCCAACTGGTATTGGAGGCCTAAGCCAACAGGCCCGCCAGCCACCATAATCAATTACAAAAATTAATATAATCAAAAAACATGTTTAATACTTAATAGTGTATTTAAGGATAATTTACTAATTTTGCTGCAAAATTCATATATGCTTACAGACATGTAAACTATGAGATATATATATTCGGATTACATGTTATTAAAGGCGTACATGCATTCTTTTGCAAAATTATACTCAAAAGGTTTTTAACAATTATGCCCTTTCAATTATTAAACATTTACACTTTATTCCTAAATTTTTCATTTTGATATATTGGGTCTTAAATTTTATTTTTTGATGGATTTGTTAGAAAAAGTAATGCATAGTAAGATTATGCATTATACCAAACAATGCATAAACACAAAAGTTATTAAATTTTATTCTAGAAACACAATACAAAAAAAAATTGAAGGCATTCAATAATGATAAGTAAAAATAAAGATTATAGAAAATTTCAGTAAATGAACAATTAAAGTTGAACTTTATATCTTTAAAATGAATTTACACCACTAAATTTTTTATAGTTTTATGGTAATTTTTTCCAAAAATACAACAATTATTTTTAACAGTAGCACTTTAAATTATTAAAAAATTTGAACAAACTTTGACTTTAACTCCCTCATTATGAATGTACAAACTTATAACTCTACTGTTGTGAATTATATTGAATTTGATTGTTGATATAGAATGGAATCTAATTTGAATATGTTTTATAGAAGTTTAAATAATATGAATCGAAAAGGCATATTTATTTATGAAAATATCTTATGTGTAAAGATTTTTTTATATAAATGTACTTTCAAATAATAATTAAAATATATTTCAAAAAAGTAACACTCTGTAAAACAATTAAATCTCTAAATTGTAAAAAAAAAAATACATTTACAATTTATATTCAAAATAAAAATGAATTATATCAATTTATTTTTTCCAACGGTCTTTACCCATTTTTTTTTTATCTATTTTCTAGCATCTTTTAAGCGCGCAATGCACTTGATCGAACATGCATAAATCGTTATGGGTTGTTTAATTGTGGCAGTGAGTGTACTGCATGCTTTAAAACTGGGGAAAAAAAATCAGTTTAAGAATCAATAATGTATCAAAAGCTAATTTTAGGGATCAAAATGCTAAAAAAATGTAATATTAGAGTTACCAACAACTTTTTCACTAAATTTGTTTACTAAATTGATGTGTCATGAGATCAATGGTTGATAAAAAATTATATTTTAGATTCGTGGAAAGTAAACAATAAAATATTATTATATTAATTTGATAAATAAATTTAGTGCCCCTAGCATTTAAACAAAAAATATATATTCAAAGTGCCAAAACTTAATAATTGAAAATACACAAGTGCTAAAAACCATAAATTTAAATTGCTTTCAAATTTAAAAAAGAATGACGATTTAATTAAATAAGAAGTGAATAAAAATACGAAAAATAAATATATAAGTTGCTTCATATCATGTTTGGCAAAAGCTTTTGGCTTTCGAATTTTATTTTATTTTTAGGAATTACAATAATTCTAAAAAAAAAAAAAAAGGAAGACGTGAATGTAAATATTTTTAGTAACTTGATCAAACCTATGAATAAAAATAAATATATAATCCAAACTGTATAACCTTTGAGATCCAAATATTTCCTATCATTGGTTTTATTCAACCTCCTCAACACTGTGTGATCATGAATATCAACCAACCATTTGCTAATCATACAAAAATTATCCAATTCATGAATCCACAGCTGATAAGGTCTATAGGGTTTAGAGTAAAGGATTTTCAAATGATATTAAATAAAACCAAAATTTTATACTATTTTGATTGAGCAAAACATTAATGGATCTTCAATCAATAATGTAGAACAAATGATTTAAAAAAGCAAAATAAAATTCTAAGAGGCAACTAACAAAAAGGAGGGATTTAAAAAAAAAAAAAAGACTTTAACAATTTCATAAATATATATATATATTTTTCTTACTTAAATATTTAATTTTTTTTTGGATAAATTTAATAAATATATTTTTCATATTTAGTATAATTATAAATTAATTACCATAATTTCATATATTTTATAAATTTAATAAAAATTTATTAAAATTAACAGCATAAAAATATTTTACTTTTTTAACTTGATGTTTTAAATAATAATATATATATATATATTTTTATATTTCTCTCACGTTTTCTCATTTCTCCATTCTTTTTTTTTTCATTCTTTTTTGAGTTTTCTTCTATTCTTTATCTTTTTCTATCTCAATTTTTTTTTTTTGCTTATTTTTCCAAAACCTCCTTTCCTTTTTCATATTTCATATCTCTTCCTGTTTTTCTTTTATTTTTCTCTTCCTTTTCAAGCCCAAATTTTTTTTTTTACCCCAAAAGATAGTATTACTCTCTTCCTTCCTTTTTGTTTTCTTTATTTCATCTGTTATTTTCTCTCAGTATCTTGCTCTTCTATTCTTTTTTATTTTTGTTTCCTTTTTCATTTTTTTATCCCATAAAAAAAAATTATTCAAAATTCTATAAATATTTCTGAAATTCTCAACCAACACAATAAAAAAAATATAATACAACGTCTCAAAATTATTCTTCAATTCGGTGGATAGAGAGAAAAATAACAAAGAGAAAGAGATGAAAGGATGTAAACAAAACAAAAATAAGATTCAGTGGAAGAGAGAAAGAGAAAGAAAAAAAAACTAAAACCAGAGAGAATAAAAGACAGGAAGAGATAAAAAAATGAAGAAAATACATATTTGGTGAGAAAGAAAAAACTATAAAAATAAAGGAAAAAGAAAATGAAAGAAAAAGAGAAGGAGAACATAAAAAGAGGAAGAAAAAAAAGAAAAAAAATTACGTGAGTAGGAGAAAATGAGAAGAGAAGAAAAAATAAAGAGAAAAATAAGAAGAGAGAACGAAAAAAGAATAATAATTTTATTTGAAAAATATTTTTTTTTGTTTTTTTTAATACTTTGTTGGAGAGTGTAAATAAATGGCAGTTAATTTTTGAAAAATATTTTTAAATTATTAAATAATTTTGAATGTGAATTGCAATTATACTTCCACATAAATGAATGGGTGTAAACGAATTTACCTTTTTTTTTATACAAAATAATTAACCAAGTGTTGATTTGAGGAAAAAAAAAAACCACGCCGAAGTGGAGCTGCTAAGCGCTTCGTCATCGACGAAGTTTGCGTTTATGGAGGGGCTGAGGCTCCAAAAGTCGATGTTGAGGAAAATCGTTCACTGTGTCGAAATTACCGAAACAACCTTCTCCAGGTCCCTAATTTTTCTGATGAGAAAAAAATGACTCTCTCTTCCATGGCCATCTCCCTCTGCACCCCATATCCACCACAAAGAAAAACTCTTACCAACCACAGCTTCAGAGATTCAGTTTTCAAGCCCAGAACCAAATCCCAGTTTCCAGATCTCTGCGTCGCATCCAAATGCCACCGTTTGCAGTTCAGAAATCATGCTCTCATGGGCGGATTATTTGCGCAGAGAGCAGAAGAAGACCGTGATAAAAACATTCGGTTATTGGTGATGATTCAGAAATGGGTTGAATATGTTCGGTCGTTAATGCCGAGTGGTAGCTGGTGGCGTTTATGCGAGAGTGATGAAGAGCAAGTTGCAGCAGCGAAACCTGTTACTCTTCTGTTCGCTCTTCGTCGACTGTGGAAATTGCTCGAAGATGATAGATGGGTTATCTTCGTCGCCTTTGGTGCTTTAATCATCGCTGCGGTGCGTTCTTCAATTCGTTGACGCTAATTTGAGTGCCTTTTAGATTAGTAATGACTGGATAAAATACAATTCTACTTCAATGTTATTCCCTTTTTGATACATGTTCTTTCATGCCTCAGCTTTCAGAGATTTCGATGCCAAGGATATTGACAGAGTCTATATTTTCCGCACAGAATGGAGAGACCACCGTGTTCTCTAGGAATTCACAGTTATTAGTTCTTTTGTGTTTCACATCGGGTATATGCAGGTTGGATCTCATATTCAATTTCTAATAGCAACTGGAATAACAATTTATGTAGAACCATTAAAGATAAATCTACCATTTTAAGGATTTTAAATTTTAATTTCACAATCTTTCATGCTTTTGTTTTTGTTTTTTTGGTTTTAAAAAAATAATCGCGCATTTTCTTTTATAAATACATTATAATTTATGTCTTATTAAATATATTTAGCTATTTAATTTGGTTTGTTGTTTTATTTGTCATTTGGATCTCTCAGTGGCCTTCGGAGTGGCTGTTTTGCTTTTGCAAATACCATCTTGGTGAGTCCCTCCCTCAATCACTTCTTGAAAAATAATTATAATAATAATAATAAATTTTCGGATGCTGTAGAGGCTTCCAAACATTTTAATTATTGATTACTAATAATATGATAAATGGATAACTAAATTTTTAGGACAAACATAATGAATAAAATAATAATTGCTATTCCTAATTGATTTAAGCAGTTTTGGTTTGTTTAAACTGTATTAACATCGCTTGATTGTTAACTTGTTCTTCGTCTCTGTGTTATAACTTATGTCCTAAAATTCTTCATTGTCATACTTGCAGGTCAGGCGCCTAAGAGAAACTGTATATTCTACTATTATCTTTCAGGTTAGTGATTTTGTGCTTCGTGTGGCTACTCCAACATTTGAAGTGTCTAGTGTATTTCTCAAGCAAGTTACATTTAGCAGAATTGTTTTGATGTATCTTCTTTTACTTGAACACTCTATTTTGGGTGATTCATTTGATATAGGATATTGACTTTTTCAATAGAGGAGGAGTCGGTGACTTGACAAGCAGGCTGGGGGCAGATTGTCAACGGCTGTCTGATATTATTGGAAATAACATTAATTTAATTTTAAGGAATGCTCTTCAGGTTGTAGTTCTTATTAAGATTTTATGTTTGAAAAATTCATCCCTTGAAATGCCCTCAATGAAGAAAGTTTAAGTTACTGTTGAACTTTCTGTTTAGGGAACAGGGGCATTGATCAATCTGTGGATGCTATCTTGGCCTCTTGCATTGTCTGCATTGTTGATATGCTCCACATTATCTGCAATTTTTGTTGTTTATGGCCAGTAAGCATCTGTATCTAATTTGAACTTCATGCATTTATTTGATAGTTTAGATTATTTTGAACTTGTTCTAGTTTGTATTTTTCAAGTCTCTTGATCTTGCTTTATTTGGTAGGTACCAGAAGAAAGCTGCAAAGATGACCCAAGATTTCACTGCCAGTGCCAACGAAGTATAAGGCGAAAATACTGTTCCAAATCTGTGTAACTTTTGTCATTTGTAAAATTTTGTGTTGTCATTTTATTTCTACTTTTTTAAATGTAGGTTTCACAAGAAGCACTTTCTTTGATGAGAATCGTCCGGGTTTATGGAGCAGAAAGAAAAGAACTTGGAAGGCAATAATTTCTTCTGCTAATTTCCTGTTGAAGTTTGTCGCTTTAGTGAGCATGTTCCACAAGCAGTCACCTACTGTGACACTGTAACCCAGCTCATATAATGTTTAGGTTCAAGCAGTGGCTGGACAAAGTAACTTTCATAAACATGCGAGAAAGTGTAGCTTATGGAATCTGGAATCTGAGTTTTAATTCCTTTTACCGTTCAATGCAGGTATTGCTTCTTTTTAGTTAACCCAATGTAAGTTAAAGGCTACTCTCATAAAAGAAACTCTTCTATCATTTGATTTGGATTCATTGTTTCGATCATGTACTTTTATGATTTGAGTTCTACTATGTCAAATTTCTATTTATAGGTTCTTGCAGTTCTGTTAGGAGGAATGTCAATGTTAAGTGGTCATATCTCGGCTGAGCAACTAACTAAATATGTCTTGTACTGTGAATGGCTAATTTATGCAACTTGGAGGGTCACAGACAATGTATCATCATTACTACAATCAGTCGGAGCAAGTGAAAAGTTTCTCCAGTTAATGGATCTTGTGCCCAGTGACCAGTTCACTTCAAAAGGCAAGCTCACATCTCATGATAGCCAAGCATAATGGTATTCTGTTCTGATGAAGTAATCATTAATGGTGCATCCTTCTCCAGGTGTCAAATTGCAGAGTTTAATTGGACATATCCAATTTGTGAATATATCATTTCACTATCCCACAAGGGTAAAAGTATGTCTCTTTTAGTGTGGTCTAAAAATTCTTTATAATAATTTTCATGTTAAAAACGTTTTCCTTTTTCCTTTCAAATTACTTAGTGTTTTTCTTTTGGGTTTGTTATTTTGGTTAAGTTCTCCTTGCGTTAGAGAAGAACTCGTTAATGACTTTTCTTTTCCTCATTTAAACAGGTTCCCATTCTAGATCATGTAAACCTTTGTATACAACCAAATGAAGTGGTTGCAATTGTGAGTATCTTTCCTTATCATTGTACCTTAAGATAGTTGCACAAAAATACAAGGACTTACTGTGCATGTAAATTTTGGCAAGGTCGGTCCAAGTGGTGGTGGAAAAAGCACATTAGCTAATCTTTTGCTTCGTCTATATGAGCCAATTAATGGACATGTAAGATACATTTAATCTTGTTCAGCTTTTTGAAATAAAAAGGAAAATACATGAAATGGAAGGAAAAGTTTTTATTTACTTTATGTTCTGGTTTGCATATCTTGCACTGTAGAACTTTTCCTAAGCTCATCTGCTCTGAAGTATGGAGGAAAATTATGCTCCATTTAGAGATTTCAACAGCTTATACATGAATTATGGGGATCTTAAGCAAAAACTGCCTATGAATTTGCAGATTTATGTTGATGGTTTTCCTCTTAGAGAGTTGGATATCCGATGGCTGAGAGAAAAAATTGGATTTGTTCAGCAGGTTGGACTTCATTAACTGGAAAATATACTTAAAGCTTTCTATCCAATTACTATCTATATTCTCATGTTAGACAGGAACCCCATCTGTTTCATATGGATATCAAGTCGAATATTAAATATGGTTGCAGAGGAGACATTAAACAGGAAGATATAGAATGGGCAGCAAAGCAGGCCTATGCTCATGACTTCATCTTGTCTCTCCCTGATGCCTACGAAACCCTTGTTGATGACAATTTACTCAGTGGAGGACAAAAGCAACGAATTGCTATTGCTAGGGCCATTCTTAGAAACCCTTCAATCTTGATCCTTGATGAAGCCACAAGTGCCCTTGATTCCCATAGCGAAGATTATGTTAAGGCAAGTTCTAATTTTCAAGTTTTCACTTATTCATTAACTTTTTTAACCTAAAAAAAAAAAAGGAAAAAAAAAGAAAAGAAAGAAAAGAAGAAGAAGAAGCAGAAAAACCATGTAGTACTATGCATGCTCATTGTTTCTGATAGTCTTTTATCTTTAGGGGATCATTCATGCATTCAAAAATGACATTAAAGCAAAACGAACAGTCATTATCATAGCACATAGGTGAGTTTCTGCTTCTGGCAATTTCTGTTCTTTATCGTGATACTGTGATTATTTATATTCATGGTGCGTTGATTTTTGTAGGCTCTCTACAATAAGAAATGCTGACAGAATTGTGGTTATGGACAGTGGCCGAGTTATAGAGGTTAAGCTGTATTCAAAACTAGATTTTTGTTTTGTTTTTGGTTGAGAAATGTATAGGAAACTATATACTATATGTATCCAAGGGTTTGACATTAACTAACTCGTATAAATCATGGTTTATTATGAATGTGCAGATAGGTGACCACGCAGAGCTCATTCTGAAAGATGGGTTGTATTCAAAGTTAGTGAGAGCTCAAGCAGATGGTTTAGTTTGATTCAAGACCAGGTTATTGTATGTGGCTTCACCAATATCCCACTTTTGTATTACAATCAAGACCAGCTTATTTTGGGATTAATTGTATTTGATTCTAAAAACTGCAAAAACTGATCCGAAATTTCATTGGATTTGATTTGTACAAGGACCGGCCATGTTTGTACAATAATTCTCTTATGACTTCTGTCCGGCAAACGCCTATCCAACTCTATCCAATAAATTTTTTTTGATGAGAGAATTAATATATATATATATATATAAATATATATGTATATATGGCTTCTTGATTGAAAGATTTCAGAGTCGCTCAAGGGCTTCACTGGAGAAATCTCTTCCTGGCTGAGGGACATGTTGGTGAGGAAGGCCTTCTGCTTCTTCTTCATGGTTTGCTTTAAGCATCTTCTGGTCACCTCTCTCCCCCATATTCTCCCTTTTGCCTGTATCGTTGATAACCGGTGGTTCGTCAACCACGCCTTTGACTTCCTTGGCAGTCTTATTTTCATAAGAGTGCATTGCTTTCTTCTTGTTGGAATCCATGCCTCGCTGCCGAAACCTGAAAATCATAGAGAAGCGACGCGGCCAACCGCACAACAAGTACAAATTTGTATTACAAGGGACCTCTACACGTGGAAGTCTCCCTAACAACACGGACGACACGTGTTTTATGCATGTTGACTCAGCATTTTACTATGTTTCTATTGTTTATTATTTCTTTTCTTGTTCTCAATTTTTCTTCTCTTAATGGAATTAGTGAAAAGTTAAGGTCTTCATTTGCAAAATCGCAAAGGAAACCCGGAACCGGTGGAACGGAGAATAACGGAATTTGATAGTCTCCAACGGCTCTTAAATTTGAAACAGAATTAATGAAGAATTATTGCGTTACTGCGTTTTTTTCAAGCTAGGATTCTCCTAAAAATCAGAAAAGGAGGTCCTTCCTATTTTACCATAGAGATTTCTGACGAAGAAAATCAATAAAAGCTATTAAGTCTATCATCTTCCGATGAACACTAATCTTCCGTTAGATTCCCAAGAAACTTTGGGGAAGTAGGAAATGGCAGTAGGAAAACATTCCAGGTTTTTTAAAAACCCAAGGGGACCCACTTTGTCCCAAATACATTAATTAAAAAAACAATAAAAGAATCGTTATTGGAGCGCACGAGTGCCTAGATCTCTGCCAAATGTTGGGGCTCCGACTAATCAATCTGTTATCAACCTCTCAGCCAATCGCTCCATGCCACGTTGCCCACGACCTTGATCTCAGTACTTTCCCTCACCTTTTCCTACTTTACTCCCCCAAAACCCTAAACCCTGATCGGTCCTCCATTCAAACACTACTAGCTTAGTTCTAAAGTCTCAAATTTCTCGAGCTCCAGCTCCCAAAGATTCTCGGAGCTGTTGGCCGTCCAAAGCTCATAGCTACTTCATGCTTTGAGCAGACTGAGGTCGAAGATGTTGAAGCTGTGTGTATTGCTCAGTATTCTTTTTCTGATGATCGTGGATCACACAGTGTCGCATTTGACCTCCGGACCGCACATTGCAGATGTGAATATACTGTTGCCCCCAAAAATGACTAACCCTGTGGAGTATAGGCTTCAAGGAAGTGACGGTTGCTTCAAATGGTATGCCCGCAGTGAGACTTTGAATTATAAAAATCACATAATAACTTGCTTTGAATTAATGGAGTCCACAATAATTATCAAATTTTATGCTGCATAGATATTAAAGTGGTTTGAGATGAATATTCTGCAGCTGAATGTGTTTCTTAATATGGTTTTAAAGTTTCTTATTTTTATGTTTATTCTTTATAATTGCTTTTCCGAATTGAAAAGCTACTTGTTGTTGTTGTTTTATATTATTTTCATTATTTAAAAAATTTATTCAGGTCATGGGATCATCATGATATTTTATCTGTGATGCCCGAATACAATTCTACTAGTCACTGTTCAACAAGTGCACTGTTGAGATCTATTGCTCCTTATAGCGGCCGAAAGGAGACTGCTGTTTATGCTGCTGATGTACAAACTGGAACTGTTATCCGCTGTAAAGTTTTTATTGATAACTTTTCCAGAATTCAGATATTTCATAGTTCTGTTAAACTTGACTTAGATGGACTTGCCACTCTCCGCGTCCGTGCCTTTGATGATGAAGGTAATTTTGTTTTAAAATGCTAATGGTCACAATTTTAGTATGGATTTACGTTCTAAAGATATCCATTTTTATCTAGCATTGCTTGTGTACTTATTCTTTCTTCTCTGTAGTTTGCTCTATTTCTAAGCTTGAAATTACTATATGTTGCAGACAATGTATTTTCATCGTTGGTGGGCTTACAGTTCATGTGGCAGCTGGTGCCTGAAAACAATGGGTTGCCAAATCACCTTGTTCATGTTCCGTTGAAGGACTCTCCATTGAGTGACTGTGGTGGTTTATGCGGAGACCTTGATATCCAAATAGAACTTGAAGATAGTGTATGTATGGTGATTTCGGTTGAGAATAGCAATAGCAATGAGCTACTTTGTATTTTATTTCCATCTAACTATTCTCTTTAAATTTACATTGCAGGGTGTATTTTCTGATCTCTATGTTGTTAGAGGAGTTGAAATTGGCCATGAGATTGTTTCAGTGCAGTTGCTTGAGCCACAATTAAAGCACATGACTGATAAGATCATCCTTACTGTGGCAGAAGCCATATCACTTGAACCTCCCTCCCCTGTTTTTGTCCTCATCAGTGCTCGTTATAGTTATACACTAAAAGTTATCCGTGGGAATGCTCTTCAAGGTTGTTAGTTTGAACTTTTACCTCCAGAACTGCAAATCTTTTGTTGACTGAAGTATGCTGTCTGGTCCTGTGACTATTTCCACCATATGATGGGATGCTATCACATTCATTCCTGCTGACAGTATTAATTTTGCTTGTGATGGTTGTAAATGTGGACATCTTAAAGTAATAGCATATATGATACCGCTCTTTGGATGAATTTCTTTATGGGTATCTAGAATTGCTTTTAAAATCCGTTATATTCACTATGAGGTTGTTCAGTATTAAATCATCTTATGCCTATAAAAATATACTTTACTTAGAATTACCTTTTAGGAAAATAAAGCACCATGGTGTTTTATTATATTTACTACTATATGTATAAAAACGACTTCATGGCCTTTTATGCGCTTAGTTGAGTTCACTTTTTTATATTGCCCTTGTCTTAGGCAGATATATAGATTAAATGGGTTGCTGTTATCATGTTGCATTGTTGTGTATTCTTAGTGGTTTAATTACCCTTCTTCATGGCCTTCGCAGTGGTAGCTTTGCCATCTCCACATCATCGATGGTCTGTTTCAAACGCTTCGGTTGCTAAAGTGGATTCTGTAATGGGTTTAACTAATGCATTGAGACTAGGAGTAACAAATGTCATAGTTGAAGATACAAGGGTTGCAGGCCACATGCAAGTGTCATTACTTAATATTGTCCTACCAGATTCTCTATGGTTATACATTGCACCTCTGTCTATTTCTAGTGATCTTCTGGAAAGAATCAAACCAGTTCCATCCACGGCAAGGTGGTATCTAATTTCTGGCCATCAGTATCTCATTCAAATAAAGGTTTTCTCAAAGGGGCCAGATGCACAAGAAATCTATATAACAGAGGTAACTCGAGAGTTCTTTTTGTTTCACCAATTTGATGATCTATATGCAAACTATTTTGCATTTCTGACTTATAACTTTTAAGATTTTCTTTCACATTGCACATTGTGATTAATATTTAGATTTTATACATGTTAAAGTTAACATCAATCCCGAAGCCATACCTGTCTATGTGTATCCAGCAAACACGAAAGACAGTTGACAATATGCAAATTAAGCATGTTGTCAGATTTGTTCTTCTTCACTTAACCTGACATGCAATTTTGTTTCTAATTGATTTCTTATTTGCCACTTTCTCATAAGTTCCTTCTCTGTTTTGCAGAGCGATGATGTCAAGTTGTATGATAACTTGACTAACCACTGGGAATTTTTTCCTCTATCAGATGATATTATTGTCAAACATGGCTCGCAGAACTCCAAAATCCTCAAAGCAACTTCACAGGGATTGGGAAAATTGACAGCATCTTTGAGTTACTTTAGTGAGCATCATGAGGTGAAGGAGGTACAACTTTATATTAGCTTATATTTAAGGGGTGGGGTGGTCAATTCCTTTCTGAGTAATGTTTAAGTATATTTTGCTTTTGTTGGTCATATCCCTTTTTAGGTTCTCAAGATTGTGCAAGAAGTTATGGTTTGTCATCAAGTGAAGTTTAGTTTTGACAAAAGAAGTGGTATATCACAAAGCATTCTGCTCCCCTGGGCTCCTGGTGTTTATCAGGAGATTGAGCTCAAGGTTTCAGGAGGTTGATAGCTTTTCTTACTTTTCCATTTTTTAATTCTAGCTTCTGATGTTGTTAACAGGTATGAATTCTTATTACATCATGTAGGTTGTGCTAAAACATCAAGTGACTACAAATGGTTTTCCTCAGACATGGCTATAGTTTCTGTATCTGCTTCTGGGGTTGTACAGGCTAAGAAGCCTGGTAAAGCTACTATTAAAGTGCTATCCATTTACGATTCATTTAATTATGATGAGGTAATATTATAAGGATTATTGTTAATGTCTTACTTAGGATTGAGATGATAAATTCTAGTTCTTGTTTATATTTGTAATTTAATATTTTGTTTAATTTTTATGCTTTCTTTTTCAAAAATTGGGTAATTTGTGTCACTTTGTGGTGGTCAAAATTGAAGGTCAGTGTTAAGCATAAAATCTTCAACATTGGAACTATTATTATTATTATTATTATTATTTTTTTTTTTTTAAAAAGAAAAGAAAACAAGAACATCAATTAGAAAATATTATCTTTACGTAATGTAATTATTATCATGCTATTATCATTTTTATATATAGATACTTTTTTCTCCTTACCTTTTCTTTTCTTTGTCAACATTTGTAATTGAGATGTAAAGTAATTTCTGAATAGGTGGTAATTGAAGTCTCCCTCCCGTTTTCTATGGCCATGCTACCTTACTTCCCTGTTGAGACTGTTGTGGGATCTCATCTTCAAGCAGCCATAACAATGAAAGCATCAAATGGTAAAGCAATATATCAGAATATTTTGGGACATGTTGGTGCTTGTCACTTTTTGACAAATTTGAGTTGTCACTTGCAGGTGCTTATTTTTACAGATGTGATGCATTTAGCTCCTTTGTAAAGTGGAAAGTAGGAAGTGAGTCCTTCATTGTTGTCAATGCAACGGGGAGGATGCCTGTTTTGGACATGTTTGGAAAGGCTGAGTTTCATGGTCCTCCATGTTCATGGACATATGTATATGCTTCTCGTTCTGATCGAGCTATTCTACATGCCACATTTTCAAAAGAATATGACCACTTTGATAGCTCTTTTCATGGGCCTATTTTCTTAAAAGCATCTTCCCACATTGCGGCATATCCACCAATTACTGTCCGTCAGGCAGGTGATGGAAACCAATTTGGTGGTTACTGGTTTGATATGGATAAAGCAGAAGCTGATATTAAGGTCGAAAACTTGGAAAAACTATACCTTGTCCCTGGAACATATCTTGATGTAATGCTTGTTGGTGGACCTGAACAGTGGGATAAAGGTGTTGAGTTCATTGAAAATGTGGACATTTTGGACGATGAACATGCTCACATTAAAGATGGATTTCATGTTCGTCAGTTATCTGGTGGCTATAGGAGTTTGTACAGAGTTTTATGTCAAACGCCTGGAAATTATGTAACTTCCCTCACTTTATATTTTACACGGTTTCAATTCAAAATCCTTACTTCAATATTTAAGATATTTCTTTCTCTATCGCCAAATGTCTCAGACAATTGTTTTCAAGCGCGGTAATTTGGTTGCGGATGATCATCCTGTGCCTGTAATAGCAGAAGTGTCATTTTCTCATACATGTGATGTTCCTTCCTCCATTGTACTAATAGCTGATGAACCGGGTATTCATTACTTCCTCTTATCATACAGACATGCAGTAATAATTTAGTAAAAAAATTATCTAAGAATTACTTTTCATATGGCTGACGAATTAATGCCATTCTTCAGTAAATGAACATGAGGCCATACATAATGCAATTCAAGGTGAACGTACTTCAGGACAAATTCATGTCACTCCAATTACTGTGGCAAATGAACGCACCATTCGAATAGCTGCAGTAGGCATCAGCAGCTCTGGAGAAGCATTTGCAAACTCATCTTCTCTCTATTTGAGGTGGAAACTTAGTGGTTGTGATGGGTTAGCTTATTGGGATGATGAGCATGATTCGGAGATGTCCAAATATAGTTGGGAGAGATTTTTGGGCTTGCAAAATGAAACAGGACAGGTACTACCAGAATTTTGATATATATGTTGTCTTTAAACTATTATCTCGACTACGTTTGCTTTGTTTTTGTTTACTTTTAGTCCGAAGTGTTTATTGAAGCATTGCAGACTTGTTTACCAGTTCAACTCCCTTGCCTCTGAACAGCTTGGAATTTTAGTTTTCAGTTCAGCTTAACTGTCTCCAAAGTTTTTTTCATAGTATACTCCCAGTTATTATATCAAATGGAGAGTGTTGAGTGCTTGGGTTTTGTGTAAATTCTGTAAGCTGTGGAGGACCAAACATTATATATTCGTACTTTTTTTTTTTAATCCTTGTCTTTGTGACTAAGTTACTTCTGATGTGGAATATTTTGTATTGCTCTGTAATAGTAATCTTGTATATTTATCTGAGAAATATTAGAAGACGGAATTTTTTCTACCCCGTAGGTTTTCTTTTATTTTTTAACCTTGCTTCATGTTATGAATTATGATACTGTTTTCGTTATAATTACATGTGGTAGCTTTGGTGTGAGCTGAAAAGTTAAATCTTTTGCTTCTCAGTGTATTGTCCGTGCTTCTGTTAGTGGTTTCAGAGATGCAATTGGTGATCATGATTCTGGTCAATTGCTTGAGCGTTCAGCAAATGTTCTTACTGATGCAATACGTTTACAGGTATGCTGTTTGGATATTGAACAATTACGCATGGAGAGATGCTTGTAAATTTATTTATTTTTCTGATTCTGTAAAGTCATAGTTAGCTATCTTTATGTCTCATTCCCTTGGAGTCTATTCTTAAAGGCATCCTATATATATATATATCTATATATCTTTGAAGTCTTTTAATGTTTGGATATGTTAAACCATGCAGCTTGTTTCTACTCTAAGGGTCATCCCAGAGTTCAATTTGTTATTTTTCAATCCCAATGCTAAGGTAGGCTCTAATGCATATACAATTTTGTTTGTCTTTTTTAATAGAAAACACATTACCAGTTCTCTATGTGAAAACATATGATGACTTATATGTGCATTCTTATGCATGCTTATGACTTTTAAACATTGGTAATGTCATGTTAACTGCTACATTATGATGCTATATGCTCTCACAGCTGTGGATGTCAGATACTATGAATTGAATGTCGTGATATTTAGTCTGATACTGTAAATTACACTTGCAACAATTTCTGCTTGCTTTAATTTTAGATGTTGTTAGCTGCATTTCATGATACCATCATTGATCTAACAATTAGATTTAGGTTTTTATTTACTAGAAATGAATCTAATTGCTAAACTGTTGATATAAACTAACTAGATTTGTTATAATTAGCTTATTCAGTATAAACTTGCACAGCCACTCTGGTCTTACAGGTAAATCTATCAATTACTGGTGGCAGCTGTTTCTTGGAAGTGTTCGTGAATGATTCTCAAGTAGTAGAAGTTGTTCAACCCCCAGTCGGTTTACAGTGCTTACAACTAATTCTGTCTCCTAAAGGGCTGGGGACTGCACTAGTAACAGTTTATGATGTTGGGCTTGCTCCTCAACTTGAAGCTTCTTCTGTGGTATATAACTTATTTCTGCTCTGTGCATTCAACTTAAAAGTTTTGTCAATGAGATCTCTTCTTCTCCTTCATGGAATTCTATGCCACTCTGTTCTATGTAGAAGTAGTTATGGAAAGTTAATTTAGTTCCTGGTGAAAGATATTTTTCCTAGCTAAATTTCCCTAGCTTCATCTTAAGTTATCAGATCTATGCAGCCTCAACCGAGTGGTTGACCCAAGAACAAGTGCAGATCCGGAAGATGTCATCTATATTTTAAAGTTCTAAGTTGTCTTCTTTTATCTGGTTTTATGTTTTGTTAGTGCTCATAGTGCCATAGATGTTTGCATTTACTAGTTCAGGCTACTTGTGTAGTTTCTCAAGGAGGTTACATGCTTTGTAGGTCCAAGTTTTAGATGTGGACTGGATTAAGATTACATCGCAGTCAGAAATAAGTCTTATGGTATGTTTTCACAATCCCACTTTCTCTCGTATTTTTTTTTGTAATTTGTAATTTTTTTGTTTTTTTAAATTTTCTAGAAAGAAAGAAATGGGAGAGAAAAAAAAAAAAAAAGGAAACAAAAACTCTTTCATCTCTTAACCTCACGTTTGCAACTCAAAATCCTGAGAAATTTATGAAATGCTACTTCATAATTTCAGGAAGGAAGCCTACACACTATTGACCTAATGGCTGGGATAAATGATGGAAGTGCTTTTGATGCTTCACAGGTTTGGATTGACTTTTAAGTAGATTCTGGAGCTATGATTTACCTTTGTCTGAATGCTTGCAAGTGAATGAGAGTAGTAAATTACTTATTTATTTATTTTTTAATTTTCTTGACCTTTTTGTTGTTACTTGATGTGCTTCTGTGCGCATTAATGTGTCACTTGTATTGTTCTTTATATCTTATAGATAGGTTTCATTGACCGGAAACTTGTGATGCAGTTTGCTTACATGAATATTCAAGTGCACATTGAGGATCGTACAGTTGAGCTTGTAGACAATGATGGTATCTCAATCCCTGGTGGTGGATATGTTAACAAGCCAAAATTTAAGATTAGGGCTGCACATCTTGGGATCACAACTATTTATGTAAGTTTACTATTGGTCCTTTATTGTTGTGTTTCTATCTGCACTTTCTTCATTCTTCAATTTCTTTGATGGGGTTACTGGAAAAATATGAGTTTATAGATGGTTTTTTAAATCAGGTCAGTGCTTTACTGCAATCTGGGCATCAAATTTTAAGTCAACCAATAAAGGTTGAAGTGTATGCACCACCAAGAATTCTCCCTCAAGATATTTTTCTTGTGCCAGGTGCATCTCATGTGGTATGTTACCATCAATTTTTTCGTTATTTCACATGAGTTTGAGTTCAGAATATAAAGGTTAGCAAATTCATTAGTTGGTACTGTTTAGCTACTTTTTCGAGATTCAAGTTACACATTGAGATTCAGGTGCCATTTTGTTCCTCTGATGACTTGAGAAGTATCCTATTATGTAGCCTATATTTGATGCTTTAATATTTTGTTTACTTTTATGTTTCTCATAGGTTTGACAATATTCTAATTTTTTCTGTTTAGCTTACTGTGAAAGGAGGCCCAACATTTGGTTCATATGTTGAATATGCTACTATGGATGATGTAATTGCAAGTATACATAAATCTACAGGACGTCTATCTGCAGTTTCACCTGGGAATACAGTAAGAATGATGCTAAGCTCATTCATGTATATTGTAAAGCATTCACAATTTCATGTACTAGCTGTGTAATAAACTTGCCTGATGGTATGTAATTTTTTATTTGATCAGACTATTTTTGTCAGAATCTTTGGGAATGGAGATACTATTATTTGTCAAGCATATGGCAGTGTTAAAGTAGGTGTTCCTTCTTCAGTGGTATTAAATGTACAAAGTCAACAGCTTGGTGTTGGCCGTGAGATGCCTATATATCCTTTATTTTCTGAGGTAAAAGTTTCCAACGAAAGGTCTTATATTAGTCTCTTTATATCATCAGAACACTGATACTTGTAGGTATCACCAGGGCAATTTGTTTTCCTTTTACGAGCTTTGCACAAACTACCAGTGGACTGTTGAAGATGGAAAGGTTGAGTAGTTTGTTATTTTACGATATTGCTTTGTTATCTTATAAACATTTGCTTATGAATGACCATCTACTGTGTTTCCTAAAAGTGGATTCTTCTATTTTTCCTTGTTTAGGTGTTGAGCTTCCATGACTCAGAGCACAGTGTTGAAAAATACGAGTCTTCAGGAAACAGTTTCACTAGTTTTTATTTGAGTGAGAAAGAGCTTGGTTTTATCAATGTCTTGTATGGAAGGTAAAAAGTTCTTGTATATCATATTTTTTCTATCATCTATTTTTTTCTCTCTCTCGTTTCTTGTCACAATCTGCATAATGTTCTCTAGTAAAGTTTGGAGATTTTTATTTTATATGTAAAATCCAGGTGAATTTTCAGAGTGCTTAATGTTCTTTCTTTCTCACCACCATGAGGGGGGGAGGAAGGGGGGGAAAGAAAGTATTATCAATTAGTGGGTCGTTGTGATTTTATTGCCTTCAATTTTACATTCTCTATTTTTGTTTTAATTTTTTTTCCCCTTTCAATTCTCATATTAACTATAACTCAACTCCAGATCTGCAGGGAGGACAAATGTTGGAATCTCCTTCTCATGTGAATTTATATCTTATGGTTCTAATTCTCAGACAAAGTCTTACAATGCATCAATATCATTATTGGTCGTACCTGAGCTCCCTCTTGCTCTTGGAGTTCCAATAACTTGGATTCTTCCTCCCCATTATACTACAACTAGTCTTTTGCCTTTTTCTTCTGAATCTTATGGCCATTTGGATAGTCAAAGTCACAAAGGAACTATAATGTACTCTTTGCTGAGAAATTGTTATGAGAAGAAAGAAGTTTTGGAAAAGGATGTTATTTCCATTGATAAAGATAGAATAAGGACAACAGATAGTAACAACATTGCTTGTATTCAGGCAAAAGATCGTAGCACTGGTAGAACTGAGATTGCTGCTTGTGTCAAAGTTGTAGAGGTATGAATATCTCATCTTAGATTTGTTCTGCTAATGAAAACAATGTAAATACGCTTTTCAAGATAAATCTAGTTGTTTATGCCTATGTTACTTTGGGATCTCTGTATGGTGCTTCATGAAGGATGTGTTGTACCTAGGTATCATATTTGTCTAACCTTTATTTCTTAGGACATGAGAACATGGATAAAACATTCAAGTATCATATTTGTATCTAGGTATCATGTATCTTGTTTCCGGTACTTGCCTTTCATTGTCTGTTGGCATTATACTATTAATATTTGGTTACAAAAATTGTTTATATTATAACTTTGGGCTAGATGGAATATTTATGTTGTTTGATATATTATATATGATCCTTTAAACTAAAATTTCAACCCAATCAATAGCCATAGCCCAGCTCTTATAATTTGTCCTTTTCAAACCATTTTGTGTGAAAACTTACCACAAGAGCATTGACATGGGTCGGGCAGCTAACCTAAAATTTATGAGTCTCAGATTGTTGATGTGCTTGATAAGTTGCTGTCATTTGTCTGAAATATATATATATATATATATATATATATCACTAGGGCATATTATTATTATGCTTTAAGTTCCTCAATTTAATACTATGATTTACTTCAATGGCATTTCCATATACGTTCTTGGTCACAATTTAGTTTACCACTGTGCTAATGTGCTTATTCTCATCAGGTGGCTCAAATTAGAATTACAAATGAGGAATTTCCGTTCCATATAATCAATCTTGCTGTTGGTGCTGAAGTTTCTCTTCCCATAACCTATTGTGATGCTTTAGGTATCTATCAATGATTAGTAAAGTTAACTATTACTGGCTCTTTTTATGTCGCAAATTCTAATCCATTCCTTGTAATTTTGCATCTTACCAGGAAACCCCTTCTATGAAGCGTATGACGCCGCTCCCATTGATGTTGTGACTAACTATCCTGATGTTGTGTCCATAGATTACAAACATGATAGCAGTGGAAATATCCATCTCAAGGTCTGGAAATTATTGCCAGGAAGTGATTGTTAAATAATTCAGATTGCTTGAAGTTTTTCTTTACCCTATTCATTTACTATTCAACTTTCAAATATTTTTACTTATTAGTGATTGTGTAATAGAGTAATTTTGCATTTAGAGTCAGATTATTAAGTGCTCAAAATTAAATGCAGCATGGAAGAACAATCTAGAGGAGCGATTTAAGAAAAAGGTGGAAAAGCGTTTTGTATCTTATGTTAATTATCAAAGGTGTAATGCAACAAGCTTTCTCTAGGGAATCATATCTTTACCTTTCTTTTTATGAAGTGTACTACAATATCTGAATGAACAAAAGCATAATAGTAATATAGTAATTTATCCTTTCAACCTCTTTTTTGCCTTATTCCAAATCTGATTTACTAATTTCTGGCTGAAGGCATTGCGGCAAGGTAGAGCACTGGTGCAAATATCAATTGATGATATTCCACAGAAATCAGACTATATGCTGGTACTTTCTTACCCTTTTTCTAAATCTCAGTGTGTGTGCACGTGGAATCACTTATTTACTGTTTAGTGTGCCTGGTACTGGGGGAGAAGCAGTGGAAGGGGATTAATCACTTTTGCATGTTAGTCTGCTTTAGCATTGTACTAGCTGTGGTCCCAATTTAGTTAACGTCCCTGCAGTTGTAAATATTGTTGCGAGCGTGTTTTTTTATTTTATTTACTTTTTTATTTATACAAGAAACTGCAATATTAAATTCTAGTTCATTGGGTCATGACCGTATGAGGTGACGTTGCAATGCTTATTCCTGCAATATTAAATTCTAGTTTGCTGGGTCATGACCATATGAGGTGGCGTTGCAATGCTTATTCACTTTGCTGATTGTATTTGTTAAGTTACAATTAACAACTAAGGTTGTTAGGAAATGAATCTAACTACTTATATCACTCCACACAAGATACACTTAACAATTTACTAACATGTAGCCTCATCCAGTGAGCAAAAACAAAGCAGGTATTTCATGATTCTTGTACAGAATAATAAATCACTATAAAAATGATCTATTAAGATTTTATCTGCTAAAACATCGTCTATCCCCAAAACTATAGCTAGTAGGAAGCGGGCCCAACAATATACATCAAACATAATTTCTAATCACCCGTTCACGCTTCAGCCCATTAAAAAGGTGTAAAGAAACCGAGCCTTATAGATGTCAAATGACTCAAATAACAATTCAAGACAAATACAAATTCAAATGGTAGCAAGGATCGAACTCGGAACCTCTTAGTTATCGAGGCTCTGATACCACGTTGAATCACCGTCTATCTCAAAAGCTATAGCTAGTAGGAAGTGGCCCCAACAATGTATATTAAACATATTTTCTCAAATAAACACATGACCATGCATATATCTTGAGTTCTATTACCTTGTTAAGTTTCTATGAACCCTAGAAGCTTAAGTTATTTTTACATGTTAAGTTTCCATCATATAACTTTTGTTAGCCTCAATCCTAGTAAAAGTTATTGCTACTTGCATTTTAAGATTAACTAAATTTATAATTTTTTCAGATTTCAATTGGTGCCCATATACATCCTGGAAACCCCGTTCTTCACAAGGGAAGTCATTTTAACTTCAGTGTAGAAGGTGGGTTTTTGGTTCAATCTTTACAAGGGAAGTCGCTTTAACAAAGTTGAGAGGCTATTTGTTCTCTCTTCAACAGATAATCTCATGTTGGTTACTTTAATATTATAGGTTTGAATGATCATGTTTCTGGCCATTGGGTCACTGCCAATCCAAGTGTATTATTGATTGATATTCTGTCAGGAACAGCTGAGGCAATTGGGGAAGGTACAACCCAAGGTACTAAGTGAAGCTCCCAGTTATTCTATGATTTAATTATAATACTTGATCTTTCATAGTTCTGATGTGTTACCTTTTGAATAGTTTATTTTGAAGGTTCAACTTTGAAGTTACAGACAACAGTTACTGTGCTAAGTGGGGATATTGTTTCTGTGGATTCTCCAAAAGAGATGCTAACAAACGTGCCTTTCCCTAAGAAGGGATATAGCTTTCCTGTGAAGTTAAGGTTTGTATGTCAATGATTTTTGTATATGGGTTTTGTGTTTTCAAGCATGAGGACATTATTAGACGTACATTTGGGCATTCATGCAGAAGAATAATAGACTATATTCCTTCCTTAAAGAAAAAGGGAAAAAACTCTCTAGAGCTGATAAGCTATGGTTTCCTGATAGTTTAAACTATTATTACAACCACTTACTTGACATGGTCACAAAGCCTAAATATCTATCTGGTTGTGTCCAATCTTGATAATTTCCATGTCTGGTAGTTTTCTGATTTTGAACTTTTTAGATCTGTGTTTGTAGCTAGTCCTGTGCCTCTAATACTTTTTTTACACCTAGTGTTGAACATCTTCTTGTAGCTTAATTTTAATTAAATTTCCCACATCAAGTGGGTCTCAAACATGGAAAAGCATAAATAATCATTGCAAATGATTAAAAATTGCAAAAGGTTAGTGCAGTGCCTATCATATTGCCAATTTCTTTCATTTCATACTTTCCTATTTCTTGAGGTGTGAATTTATAAGATACTATGTATTTATTCTGTCAATCAAGAGGTCCAATTCTATCAATATGTTTATTACAAATATTAAGATATCTAGAAGAATCAGTTTTAATCTACTTGTCTTTTTATTTTCTAACCCAAAACTATATTTGGTTTACATTTTTATTATTTTGTTTGTTTGCAAAGTAATACTTCTGGCAATAAGCTTGGAGCTCTTGGAAATGCTGAAGGAATCCCATATGACTGTAGAGTGGACCCTCCTTTTGTAGGGTATGTTTTAATTGTTTCTTCTTTCTTTTGAAATACAAAATAATCCTGTCATCTTTTGATATATTCTTTTCCTCTTTTATGGACTGAAGGTATGCAAAGCCATGGTCAGATCGTGAGACTGGTAATTCATATTGCCTCTTTTTCCCTTACTCACCAGAGCATTTGGTTCACTCAATGCCTAAGTCAAGGGCCATGAAACCAGATATATCTGTTTCCATCCATGCTTCTTTGCGAGATGCCAATCATGTTTCTGGATCTGCATCTGCTCTATTTATTGGAGGGTTCTCCATATTGGAGTTAGGCAAGGTATGGCATACACAATATCTAGCATCAAGCAGTTGAGTGTTGTTAAGTTGATAAAGCTCTATATTTTAGATAGTGGAAGTGTTTTACAAATGAGAATATGAATTAATACGACCTTTAATTTGGGATGTTCAGTTTAATGCATTTTGTTTGAAAACTGATGTTTCAGGATTTAATGCAATTGAATCTGACTCCAGACTCTAATAAGACTGTCATAACCATCTTGGGCAACACAGGCAAGCAACTTTTTTTCTATCTATACCGTATGTGTGTCAGTGTGTGTGTGTGCGTGTTTTGGGGTGCAGAAGTGAAACCATGGGCTGATAACCAGGGGCCAAGTCCTCTCCCAATTCTGATCAGGGCGTATTTTTGTGCTTGCAATACAATATTTTTTTTTTTGGATCAAAGTGCTTGCAATAGACCTGTACGAAACAGCCCCCACCATGTTTATACAATTGTTCACTTAAGGAGTTGGGAATCCTGCATATGCTATAGAACCATTATCTTTTTGTTACTTATATGAACATGATTTAAACAAGTATATTTATAAATCTCTTCCTTCTTAAGCTTGGGCGACAATAGTTCCAAGTAATTCACTATAAAAGTTAAAAACCATGTGAAGCTAGCCCATAGAAACCTTTATAGACACCCTTGCCTACAATTGCCGCTGCAACATCAACATAGCTCTAAATTACTCCGCCTCCCCAACCCATCAAGTAAATAAAAACTTTCCCACACCTTTTTAAATATGCCCACCTGCTAACTGAATGCAGTTGTGATTCTGATGTCTGATATTATTGATTGTTATCTTCTAATTGTAGATGTTGAAATTTATGGGAACGTCCGGGATTTGTTGGTCAGCCCCATCAGCAAAGAAGATTTTGGGATTGGTGGCCGTGCACAATATGCGGTGAGCACCATGTTTTATATTCTTACTTACAATGCAAGTTATAAGATAGGAAGGGGGCTCCTTGTATGCCTGCCTGGAAAATGGAATCTGTACTCATATTTGTAACTACTACAGAATGGAAGGCTTTCCAGTGTTATTTCATTTCCACTTTCTGGAAGTTTTATATCTTTCAGGGACTAACTATTTCCATACTGTCTTAAGGTCAAAGTGGTAGGAACGAAAAAACTCAAAGATAAAATCATCATCACACTTCCAGCCAATGGTAAGCTCACTTTTCCCTAGTTCTTGATAACACGACCAGAAGGGAGTGGAAAAAGTTGATAGAAGCTATATTTCTGAAAATATTGTTTGAACACAATTATCATGTGCTGAATATCTTATGCAGGGCAGAGAATGGAAATCGATGTTAACTACGAACCTGGAGAAAGTGGGGCATCAAAAATGATGATAAATAGTACTACCTTCTGGGCAGCTATACTTGGGTGTCTGGCCCTGTTGATACTAACGTTGGTGACCTTCATCCGTTTATTGGATAGACCTGACAGATCTCAGACTTCCATTCCCCCTGCTACTCCAAGTATTGCAGTGCCAGTCACGCCTGATCGTGGCAGTCCTACTGTTTCGTTCGATCAGTCGCCTCGAACACCTCAGCCATTCATGGAATATGTAAGGAGAACAATAGACGAGACTCCATATTATAAGAGAGATGCTCGGAGGAGGTTCAATCCCCAAAATACCTACTAGATTCATAATATTAGAAAGATGTACCATGTAAAATTGCAAGGTGGTCAGAACTCGGCATTTTGTTTGTCAATTTTTTTTGTAAAATTAGTAAATGCTGATGTATATTTATGTACTCTTATGATTCAAATTCGAAGTAGTTGACTTCAATCATAACATTGGACTGTTTTCCTTGGAACTTTTAACAACGCTTGGGTCATAGATAGAGCACTTTGGGTCAGTGGAAGAAAAGAAAAACAAAAAAATACAAAGTGGCATTGCTTGGACGATTTATTTATTTTTTTTGGAAGAAATATACTTAAAATGTAGGACTTGATTAATTATTTGGATTATTTGCGCAGATGTCTACTGCTAAGAGGAAGCGAAGGGTTTCAATCTTTAGCAAAGGGTATTAATGTTCGAGTAGATTTACGCAGGGGATTGGTTGATGCAGATGGATCTATTATTTAAGATATCAATTTTTACTTTCTAAATTTTTATTTTTTTTTAATTTATCCAAAAAAAAAAAAAGGGTGAATAGATTTGGTAAATTTCAAAATGATATGAATTTGTATTTGTATGTATTTTTGAAAGTTTAGATTTATAAATTTACACATAAAATTTATATGAATAAATTTTCACATAAATACGAATGAAATTGAATATATATTTAAAAAATTTAAGTTTATAAATTTTAGCATAAAAATTTGAAAGTTCAAATTTAAAACACGACAATACATAGGACACGTTGCCAAGAGTAAGAGACAAAACAATGAGGTGGTCAAAATATTAACGCGGCCAGAATTTCGGTTTCATGATCGTGCGGCCTTATCATCGAGGGTCAGAAATGAAGATGCATGAGATTACCATAGGTGGGGTTGTATAATCATCAGGTTAAAAAGTTGAAAATCACATGGTCTTAAAGAGTGGAATCGCCCCCTCTTTAGTAACCAGTTAAAAACACTGGTACAATACCGATTAAGGGTTTTAGAGGCTTTCACAACAAAAACCAAAAAAATCTTATTGCACTCTCTCTCCGTCTAGGGCTGAAAATTTCCTACTCCGACTCCAGTTTTTTTATTTTTTATTTTCCTTTGCTTCGAATCTTTTCTCATATCCTGTCCCAAACTCCAAATCCCCTTGTATAGGAATTCGAATCCCATGGATTCACAAACTTTCGAACCTGGTTTCAATGGAGAAGCTCACGAAGACAAGGTCGACCAAAGAGACGTGGACGAGGAAGAAGAAGATTACAAGTCTCAACGTCATAGTGGAAATGGAGCCAGCCCTGGGTAAATTTTTTTAATTTTTGTTCTCTTCCTCTTGTTTTAGCTCCTATTTGGTTCATAAGAAAATCGTATGGAAAAGGAAAGGTTGTATCTTTGTGAAAAAGGCTTCGTTTTTGTAACTTGTAGGAAAATATTCATAGGTGGTTTAGCAAGAGAGACGACTTCTGGTAAGGTCTTTGTTCGGAGTTGTGTACAGTATTTGTTTTTGAAGGTTTTGTGATTGTAATTTTGTGGTAATGCAGCACAATTCATTAAGCATTTCGGTAAATACGGTGAGATTATAGATTCGGTGATAATGAAGGATAGAAATACAGGGCAGCCCCGTGGATTTGGGTTTGTGACTTATTCGGACCCCTCTGTGGTTGATAAAGTTATTCAGGATACACATATTATCAATGGAAAACAAGTAGGACTTCTTATAGATTTTATATTTTATTTTATTTTTGGTCTTCTTTCTTGTTCTAAATTTAGCGTGCTCCTCATTTGTGTATAAAAGTTTGGTGTGATTGACGTTTTTTTTTTTTTTTTTTTTTTTTTTTTCNACGTTTTTTTTTTTTTTTTACTTTTTCTTTTCATCGTATAAGGTGGAAATCAAGCGGACAATACCAAAGGGTGCTGGTGGGTCTAAGGACTTCAAGACTAAGAAGATTTTTGTGGGTGGAATTCCCACAACAGTGAATGATGGTATTTCTTACTGTTATTATTATTGTTGTTTATGTACTTTCTGATCACTGCATGCATGGGTATATTGAATATTAACTGTAGGGCATCTTTATATTTGTATATCGACAGATGAGTTTCGGGAATTCTTTTCACAGTTCGGAGAGGTAAAGGAACACCAGATCATGCGGGACCATTCAACCAGTCGGTCTCGTGGCTTTGGATTTGTTACCTTCGATACAGAGCAAGAAGTCGATGATCTCTTGTCAAAGGGGAATAAACTTGAGTTGGCTGGATCTCAGGTAAGCTGAGTGCCAATAATAGCTTTGCTTGAGTATTTTTTTTCCCCAACTAGGGTTCAAATTCTCTGGGATATAAATTCATTTAAGCTTTAGCTATGTTTTTCGTCATTAATTTTATACCTAGGTGATTAGGATCTATTATTTGTGGAACCTTCTGGCTGTACTTTCTTTTGCATGGTTTAACACAATACCCACTAAAATCTGCTTGACCTCATCTTCAAGTAAGAAATTGCCATTTGCAATTGGTTAACCATCTTCACCTTGAGAGGCTTTGTGCGAGAATAATGATACTTTTTTGTTTCTGGCATGAATTATTAGTTGACAAACGCAATTTGCATATGAGACTAACCATACAAATGTTCTCTTTCTGGATTCATCATCGGTATGGTTGTGTAGTGTGGCTTATGTTTTTCACATAATCACGTGTTTCTTAAACAAGGAATTAATGCCTCAAATATGAGAATTGTGGAGTGTCCTGCATTTCTTTCTTAAAGAGTAACCTAAACCGAATATTTTTGTTTGAAAGTAGTTAAATTACAGAAGATGGGTCACTTGTTGTATGAGCATCTAGTATTCATACATGCATATGAATCCTTCTAGACAGAGATTAATGAAGCTTCTGCTTGCATGTAAAACTATCACATAAGGATGTTCTGAAGGTGGTTATTAACACCATATTCTTTGCGCTAACTTAAAAAGTAGTAGATTTTAGCATATTACCTTTTTCTTTTTGCTATAAAATATTTTAGCTTGTTAATTATTAATGATGGAGTTAACTTCATGAATTTTCAATAAGTTGGCTTTTCTTTCTTGTTTCTTCCATGCCTTGCCCTTACCTTGCAGGCTAATAATTGCTTTTGGTTTTCTTGAGTTGATGGATGTTTCCAAATGGTTTTACTTATTATTAAAAGCGTAAAGGATATTAAATGAAATTCCATCAAGAGTCGCACTAGTTATAAGTAATTCCCAAAATTTCCCAATGCTCCATCTATTTTTTCTGTAATGACATATAGCTTCACCCTTCTCTCTTTTAAGATTGGTATGCACTTGTTAGGTACGTTTGGTATGCAGGATTTTATTATATTAACTATGCTGTACTGGATTGAATTGTACTGTAATGTAATATACTGTAGTGTACAATATGTAGTACTATTATACAAAATTTGATGCAAGAATATATTATACTAAAGATTTTTGTAAAAAAATAATAATAATTTTAAATAAAAAAGTAAAGTTGATTTTTATTAATATACATAATTTTCTTAAAAATTTTCAATATTATTTATAGAATTTTTAGAAATAATTATATTATTCAAAATAGATAAAATTGATTTGTAATATTATTCATGTAATTTAATAAAATAATTCATTATTCACAATATATTAAATTGAATTTTGATTATTATTCATAATCATAATTGTATTATCTTAAGAAATATGTTAATAAGATAACTAAGAAGTTTAACATTAACAAATGAAAAATTAATACTATTTAAAAAAATTAATAGTTGTGAATAAATTTTATTACAATGCAAAGAAAATTAAATGATTACATTATGTAAAATTATATAATGTAAAAGAATTAACAAAAAAAAATTGAAGAATTAAAATTAATAATATTTAAATGATTTTCTTAAGACATTGTTAAGACATGGCAAAGCAAAAAAGAAAAAAAGAAAAAGAAGGTATTAAATGAAAAACAAAAAGAAAAATTGCAAGTAGTCCCATACCCCATAAACCCAACCCCTCTCTTGGGTTAATGTAATACCCCAAAACATGAACAGTTGGTTGGCCCAGGATAGTAGTACTATTTAATACTATCCAATGTTTTAGTACATGCACCAAATGTGCCAGCCATGTCAATTCAGAGAAATTCTAAAGTAATCTTATTCATACACTTTGTTTTTTAAATGCAACCTTAGTTACAAAATAAGCATATTAAGTTATATCCATATTTGTCCTGTGCAGGTGGAAATCAAGAAGGCGGAACCAAAGAAGTCAAACCAACCTGCTCCCTCATCAAAGCGTTACCATGGTTCTAGGCCTGCATTTGCTGGTGGTTTTGGAGATAGTTATGGTGGATTTGGTAGTGGCGGTTTTGGTGGTGGTGGTGGTGGTGGTTATAGGTCCGCTGGGGCATATAGTGGCAGAGGTGGTGCTTATGGTGGATATGGTGGAAGTGAATTTGGTGGCTATGGAGTATATGGTGGTGCTGGTGGTAGTGGCGGTTTTAGCACCTATAGGGGAGAGCCTTCTGTAGGATACTCGGGACGTTATGGAGGAGGATCCTTTAGTCGAGTTTATGATTTAGGAGGTGCTTATGGTGGACCTGGTGAGAACTATGGGGGATATGGTGGTGGTGCTAGTGGTGCATCCGGTGGTTATGGAAGCAGCTACGATGCAGGCCTTGGAGGTGGTTATGGAGGTGGCTATGGAGGCGGTGGCGGTGCAGGCTCCTTTTATGGAAGTAGAGGAGGATATGGTGGTGGTGGCAGTGGTCGTTATCATCCCTATGGAAGATAATTTACTCCTTTGACGATGAAAAATTGCAATTGCTACATGAGCTTGTTCAATTTGTAGCATTGAGCTTTTCATTTTTCTAGAAGTCTTTAATGAAGTTATTGTGAACAATGTATTTGGTGTTCTCCTTTACCATTGAAGGCTTATCAGTCCACTTGCCATAACTATAAGAAGACTACAGGATCTGGTTTTTGTTTATCTGACAATTGATTTTGAAGTTCATGCGCCACTTAGGCACATGTTTGTATTCTCTGTCTCTGATTCTTGGTACCTGTCCTGCATGCAGGCATAAACAGCTACTGATCTGCTACTAGCACCCCAGGCATTCATGGCTTGGAGGAACATCAACTAATGGCATTGAAATATTATATATATATATATATATATTTGTTATTTTTGATGAATTTGCTAGTTTTATGTGTTTTTAGAACAAAAGATGCATTAAAATTGCATTTGGAAACACAATTTGCGTGTGGAAAACTCTAGAAATGGCTAAAGATTTTGGTTCCTAAAGCTAAGTGCTCTTGCTCTCTCCAAATTTATTTATTGGATTGAAAAAATTTAAGTATTAAGAATTATAGCGTACATGCCAAGAATAGATTATCAGCAACCAATATCACCTCGTATTCACATTGTTACAATTGATGCGAGAAAGTGAATGATATAAAAAAAAACTGCATTCGCTCAACCGTTAGAGATTAATTTTTTTTTTTTTTTTTTTTTCCCTTTGCCTTTTTCTCTATCCTTGTTTGTATATCACAAAGAGGTTGTGTTTCCGGAAACGACATGTCGTCGTGAGACTTTTGCGAGGGAAATATATTAAACAATTATTTTTTTTTAAAATTTTTTTTATTTGGGTAATAAGGGAAGATATTTTTACTTTCTTTTTTCTCAGAAAAATAAAATAAAAAAGAAGCATGAAATTTTCTGGTGTTCCTTCTCTTTCTCTCAACGGGTCAGTCTGAAGTGAGGTTTCAACCACAGACAGCGAGAGCGAGATAAAAACAATCGGTAGAGAGAGATAGGCAATAATGGCAATGGTCTGTTCGAACCTGGGTATGGGTTCTTACCCAAAGGTGAGAGATACGCCAAAATTCATGTCTTTTTCTAAACGAATTGTGTTTAATTTCATCTGAAATGAATATTTGCAGACGCGGTCACTCCAAGTTATTTGCAGAAAGAAAGAGAAAGACAGAGATAATCACCACCCCTATCCCTATAAAGTCATCGAAATTACGCCTCCGCCCAAGAATCTCGGCGTTCGTTGCTTTCCCTCCGTAAGTTCCTTTACTTTCTTTCTTTCAGCCTTTTCTTTTTTCTTCCATAATTCACTTGTAATTACGTACTCCGCAATTTCTTCTCTGCATTCTGACTTTGTTAAATTTTAAACATTCTGCTTCTTTAATGATTTTTTTTTTAAAAGTATTTTCCTAGCTTCTTTCTGTTCTTGCATATTATAATCGACGCAAAGTTTTTTCTCTTGAATTTATTCAATTTATGAATTTAATGTATTTGTTTTGCTGTCAACAATTTCTCTGTTTTTACATAAGCGGTCGTTTGCAATTAGAATTAAAACAGATCTTTTGAATGGTGAAATTTTTTTAACTCTTAATATTGGGAAATGTTCGGATTAGCGAGCTGTTTGATCATCAATAAGTTGAGCAATTATTGCAAGCAGAAGGTTTTTGTAATGGACTCAGGTTGTTAGATATGGTATCCGAGCTGGAGGCCCTGGGTTCATTATTTCCGGTTTACTTTATGAGCTTATGAGAACAGTAATATTGGATTGTAGTTTGATAGTTTCCAAGGCCAAATCGTACTCAAATATGAAAGCTTTTTGAATTTCTTTCTTGTGTGATGTCTAAATTGTTAGTTCTTCAAGAATGTGACACCGTATAGTTGGAACTCTTTAAGGCTAGCTTTAACTTAAGGCGTGTGGCATCAGGCTTCTTTAACATCTTTGGAATTGTCAAGTAAAACTAGAAGCATTATGCAATTATTTGAAGTTGGAATGGAAGAGCGAAACCATATATATATATATATATATAGAGAGAGAGAGAGAGAGATAGAGAGTGCTTGATGTTAATTTTAATGGGTTCCTGCTCATTTCCTTTTCCATTGTTCTCCATTGCAACATGCTTTAAGATAGCTGATGGTTGCATATCAAAGCTAGAAAAGATCAAGTTTTCAGTATAGGATCAAAGTATTGAAGGAGGAAAGGTTTGAAATTCGAAATGCGTATCTGTCACAAGATTATGTAGCTCCTGTTGGTTTATTCAATTGAAGCTTGTAGAATAGATATTTTCTTCAAGTTTCCATAGAAAGGGCGTTCAACTATGCTAGCACACTAAAAGAGCTTTTATGAAGGTGAAGGAAAATAGGACGGAGAAATAATATTTTTTGTCTTCCATGATCATCATCCAAGGGGATATGATCACTTTGGTCATAGTCACCATTCCTTGCATCACTTTAGTTTCTTGTTGATTGACTGTATATCTAAGAAATTATTTTTTGTATTTTTTTCTTCTTAGACAAATAAATTTGCACCCAATAGGATTTGAATCTCCAAATGCGTTACACAATCCCTTACTTTTTCCCATCTGGCCCCAAAGGCCATTGGATATCCCTACACATGGGTTGGAAAGCAGAAAAAATGGCAAAATAAACTTTCCTTTAAGTTCCATGTAACACTTTATCGTTGTTAATGATCTGTCATGTTGACAATAATATTTCTCTGTCGGTTCATTCATGGGAGTTGGTAGGACCAACATAGTTAGTGGAATTCGAAACAGCTGAACATGATATTGCTGCTTACATGTTTCATGTTTTCTTGTATCTGTTCTTGTTCCCATTTCCTACCTTGTTTGTTGCAGAACTTGCAATGTGGAGAGTGTGTGACAATAGAAGGGAATACTTATACAATCTACTCTGTAACTCATCGATACCAGCTCCGCAAAGGGAAATACGAACCTAGTGAGAAGAGGCTTGACGTTTTGTCCACAGGAAGATATATCCTTAATTTGTACTTACAGAATTTACTTGAACAATCTTAACAATCTTACTTTTTAGAGCAAAGTTGAATACAATCTCAAAAATGTGATTCTTGCCCTCAATCATGTTTTGATATTTATTTTAGAATCTTTACACCATATTTACTGCCAACAAACTACTGTGTCCATGTACAGTAATGGAAATAATAGAAAAGAGGGTTTGTATCATTAAAATGCAGATAGGAACTTGTTTCTTAATGGGGTGTAAAGTATTCAATTCTGTGAATTGAATATCTTTATCCCTTCTTTTTTTTTTTTATAATAATTATTTTATATAAAATAATTATAATGTATGTGTGGTTGGCAGGGAAGTAGCGTAGTATATGTGATAAACCATTTTCGTATTTCTAAATACCAAATAAAATACTCTGCATCTCTGTGCCTCTGTCAAATGCCTAGACATTGTTTTTCATGTCCTTTTTCGCAGTTTTCCATATGCACCTTCACATGTCATAGCCTTTGCACCCCACCAAACAATCACCAAACTTTTTTTTTTTTTTTTTTATTGGTTGCCTCATATTTGGGCGAAAAGGATATGACTAATTCATAAGGCACGCAACTTTGTGGGGTTTTTTTAAAAGGCAGAGTACTACGAAAATATTTAATATTTTATTGGATTAGAACGCAGAAGAAGTCATTATTGGTTTAGAAATGCATAGACAATATAGTTTGGTAAGTTAAACTAGTTGCAGTGAATACAGCTTGCGCAAAAAAAGGACAATAATAGAGCTAATTATTTGAAAAGAGAATTATAAAAACGTACAGATTGTAATAAAATTAATTTAGCTTTCTCTGTGATTATATTGAAGAAGGTTGATAAAATTAACACACTAAATATTTATAGGACACCGACCCTCATAAAACAATGGATTTATGGCTGAAGGATAGCATGGTTAAGGGTAGTTTCCTCTTTAAAAGGGTTAAATGGTAAATTCCTTTCCATAATCATGTATAAAAGTGAAATCACGAGGGTCATTGAGTTTTGTAGACAACAATTTCAATTTACCCTTCAATTTTAGTGAAGGCGAATATTTGATATCAATTATTTTTATCTTTTATAAATGTTTTCTTAAAACAAGAATCTTTCATGGACCAGATGCAGGACACCAACTAATCAAAGGACGACACGTGCAATTACAATTATGTGATTAATAAATTAAGAAAGAATAGGCTAACGAGAAAAAATGTTTAGCGTAAATTGCACCACTGAAATTGATTGTTAAAAAACATGTTTGCTGATTGGCGACTTGGTCCCACAAGGTGAAACATACCTTAGTTCCACCAAATCTAACACGTGTCGATAAATCTGTGTCTAAAAGGATGATGATCAATAAGTCCCGCAATTTTTTAAGCTAAAAATGACTGTACTGATACAATTATTATTTTAAATAAAATAAAATTGTTTATAAATAAAATAAAATAATTAAAATTTATAATAAAATAATTATGTGCATAAATAAATTTTTAATAAAATAATATTAATGTATTATTTTATTTATAAATAATGTATTATTTTATTTATAGGTAAATTACTTATTTCGATTCTTTTAATGAATGTACTGTATACCCGTAAGTCCCTCCTCTTCTCTTTAGTTCTNTTTTTGAAAAAACTTCTCTTTAGTCTTTCTATTTCCTGGAAGAAAAACTTTTGGTACTCCAGTACCAAAATTTTGCTCTTCCTGGACCCCACCTGAGTATAGCCCATCTCCATCTAATCAAATTATCCGTAGATACACAAAAGGGATCAAAAGGCAAATTCTTCATCATCACCGTCCGATCAGAATAAATATTGAGGTCAAGTTTAAAAGAGACCCATTTGATGAGCCCCCACTTCACAGATAAGCATGTACGTGGTCACCGTCATTAAGGGACTACTCAACTACCGTATATGCCCACCCCCCTCTTTCGTGCTTACCGTCTGCACTACATACACCGGACCCTACGTGGGACCCGATAACTGCAGGTGGCAGGTCCCACTCGCATGGTTGTCCGGACCCACATGCCCGACTCTGGTAACTAAACAAATTAGGCATTGATACGGACACCGCACTAAATAAAAAGACGATTCTGTTTTTGTCTCTTCGTGATCATTAGGCCGCTAATTTAGGAAAAATGAAAATAATATGTGCATTTAATTAATTAATTATTTTTATTTATTTATTTAAAAATTTATTTATGTCAATTAATAACAT